>MUZC01000032.1:1816868-1837854 GCA_002072015.1 Radix auricularia | reverse complement strand
AAATCACTGGATTCCTTGGTTTTACCGGATGAAGATCACCTCCTATTTACAATGGACGTTTCTTCATTGTACACGTCAATTCCACATGCTGATGGCCTCTCTGCAATTTCCTTTTTTCTAAACAAGAAGGCAAATCTTAAGTTCCCAGCAAGTGCCATACTACGATTGACCGAGCTGGTCCTAAATTTAAACTCGTTTGAGTTCAACGGACAGTTTTTTGATCAAATTAGTGGAGTTGCCATGGGAACAAAAATGGGACCAAGTTATGCATGCATATTTATGGGCCATTTGGAACACCTATGGAATAAAAATTACAAAGGTATTTGTCCAGAGTACTACAAGAGATACATCGACGATTGTATTGGAATAACCAAAATGGACATGCAGCAATTGCAAAATTTTATTGACTTCATTGGTGGCTTCCATCCTTCAATAAAATTCACATCAACTATTCATAGGAGTACTGTTAACTTTTTGGACATACAAATAAAATTAAAAGAAAACAAAATATCAACATCCATCTTTTACAAGCCTACCGACAGCCATAGTTTCCTTCTATATACATCGTCCCATCCTCAATCGTGTAGGAACTCTATCCCATTTTCACAACTACTAAGACTTAAAAGACTCTGCAGTGATGAGGCAGACTTCTTGGAAAGAAGTGATGAGATGCTGGACTTTTTTAGAAGGAGGTCATACCCGGAAACAATCTTAACATCAGCTGTCAATAGAATTAAAGGCATGACCAGACAGGACACATTTACATCATCTGTTCACGATCAATGTGATAGATGCAAATTTGTTTTAACTTTCCATCCCCATAATTTTAAGGCCCGCCAGGTGATTCTCAAAAACCGATCAATCCTTATGGCTGACCCTCTAACTCAGCAGGTCTTCAAAAAACCTCCTCTTTTTGCTTTCCGGAGAGATAAAAGCCTCAGAGACATACTTGTAAGAAGTCACCTTCCCACAATGAAAGCACATATTGGAACAAAAGGTTGCAACCGTAACCGTTGCAATACTTGTCCATATGTGGTTGAAATTAACAAAATTTCTTTCCCTCTTGAACAATTCTCAATAAAAGATGGATTCACTTGCACCAGTCGCAACGTGATTTATGCAATTATTTGCAAGAGATGTAAAAAAATTTATGTGGGTGAGACAGGTCGTCGTCTTGGAGATCGGTTTAGAGAACACCTGTACAATATAAATAAACAGGCTCAGTGTCCTGTGTCTAAACATTTTAACAGTGTTGACCACGATGGCATTTTGGATATTGTAGTTACTGGTATTTTATATGCAACCAATACCCATGATAGAGTCCACATGGAAAATAGACTCATAAAACGATTTGGTACGTTGGCTCCATATGGAATTAACCAAATCCACAATTTTACATGACTGCAAAATCGTTTTCCCGTTGTGGTTTTCACTGTTACTTTAGATACTTCAACTTCCTCCTTTTTCTTATATTCTATGTCCGTGTTTATTTTTGTCTTTCATTTCTTTTCATTTTATCACATAGACTTTAATATGTTTTAATTTTAATATATATGTAAGTACATGTAATTGTTTTTGTACTGATGAAGGCATGAGCCGAAACGTCTACCATTATTTGTATTAGTTGATAATAAAGCTTTAATTTATTGTTTCCTTACACAAATAGTCTGTGTAATTTGTTTTTTTAATAAAAAAGCTTTATGCAGTCCTATTCTGTATGTTATAAATTATAATATAAATAAAGGTCTGTGTTTCAAAACAAATATATAGCATGTTAACAAATCTTATTAAAATTATCAGACATACAGAGAACATTTGGAAGGACAAAAGCACAAAAAGAAGGAAGCTGCCTTAAAGGCAAGCCAGCCCTCAGGTAGACAGTCTCATAATCAAATGAGGTGTGAGCTGTGTGATGTGACATGCACGGGTCATGATGCATATGCTGCTCATATTCGTGGTGCTAAACATCAAAAGGTCAGTTTTTGTATTTGTCATCTATAAGAGCTAAAAGTATGAAAATGTGCCTTTATTGCCAAATTATTTAAAATTTATGTGACTTAACATTTTATGAATTATTTATCATTTCTTGAGCTGAATTTTACAATAAGTATAAGTCAATTTATTTCATCTCACTAGGGCAAATTTAAGATAATCTTTTAAATCATATTTTAGGTTGTAAAATTGCACACAAAGTTAGGCAAGCCCATACCTTCTACTGATCCAGTTGTAGCTACAACAAATAAGACTGCAGCTAAACCTGCATCTAGTAAATCTGTAGTTGTTCCATCTTCAACTGCAGCAAAGAAAGTTGTTGCCACACCCAAGATAAATTTTGTTGGTGAGTTTGACAGGGGAAACAAAAAAACTTGTCTGTTTTTAAATTTGAAATAGTTATTGATAAATTTTCAAGAACTGGCACACAATATTTGAATTTGTGTATATTATTCATAAAATTTGATATAATTTCATTTCATTTATAATTCTTATCATCTTTATAGATTTTATAAAATGCATGGTATCTAACATCTAAATTATTCTTCAAACTTAGGAGGAACACAGCTGAAAACATTAGCAGGAAAAGCTGAAGAGGTGAAGGCTGCAGCTGCTGTTGTGGCAGCTACTGTACCAAGCTCAGGCGATACAACGACATCAATGTCAGATGATGAGGGTTAGATATTTTATGCTAGTTAGATAGACTTTACAGTTATTTCATTTAATTAAAATGTAAATTAAAAATTGTGTAAAATTATTGATTAATTATGTTTTTAAAAATATTGTTTACTTTAGGTGATGATAATTCAGCTTCAGATAAAGATGTAACCCCTGTTGGTAAGATAAATTTTAACTTAAAAATTATTTTTAATTACATCAATGCAGCCAGTGTATCTCTTACTTTATCCTTGTGTGTACAGCCCCAGTATCCAGGTCTCTTTTTCGTGTTTTTCAATAGCTATCTTATTCAAAAATTGTAAAAATCTTTTGTGAAATTATAAATAACGAGGACACATTTTTAAAATTCATTGTTTTTAAAAGGTCAATAGGTTATGCTTAATAATCTGCCCCCCTTTTCCAGTCCGTCTTAATTAACCAGTGTTTCACAACTATTGTGTCTCAACACGTTAGGGTTTTGTGAGAGATTTTTCAAGGTGTGTCGTGAGATTTAGTAAAAATATTTAAAACTTCGAGGGTTGTGAGCTCTTAAGTTATTATGAAATTTTAAAATAAAGCAAAACATAACGACTATGAACAATTTTGTGAAGCAATGGACTCCGATTACAAGTGCCTACTTTATCATATGGAAGTTAGCTGGCTTTCAAGAGGAAAAGTTCTTGACAGACTTGTACATCTTAAAAAAGAAGTGATTTCTTACCTTGAAACTGAAGATCACAATTTTGAATTCCAACTAAATGACAAAATCTGGTTCAGTTTCTTTCCGATTTATTCGATAAACTGAATTCACTAAACTTAAGTCTTCAAGGACCATCTGAGAATATCATTACATCTTCGTCGAAGGTGAAGTCATTTAATGAGAAATTGTCATTGTGGAAAAGTAAAATATTGAAAGAAATATTCGACTGCTGTCCAACTGTGAACAAATTTCAAGATACAAAGAAAATAGGGATAATAGGGAATGACATTTTTAATAGTCTGTCAACTTCAATCTTCTCTTCAACATCATTTTCTATCACTTGACATCTGCAAATTTTCTTGGATGATCAATCCGTTTGCAGTCAGAGAAGAAGTCAGTTTGATGACCTAAAAGGAGGAGCAGCTGATTGAATTACGACATAACAAATTATATTAAACAATGTCCACCAATAAGGCATTAGAAGAATTCTAGCTTGCAATCATGAAAGTCTATCCTTTAGTCAGTTTGAAAGCAGTTAAAAGTCTGTTGCCATTTTCATCATCTTGGTTCCGTGAATTTGTTTTTTTGGTACTAACTGAAATCAAGTTCAAGAAACGAGAGACTTCTTACAGTTGATGATGAGTTGCGCATTTGCATGTCTACTTTAGACCCCCGATGGAATATGATGTGTTCCCTTAAGCAGGCACATCCACCACACTGATATATCATAGTAATATGTATTTTAAAAAAAGTGATCTTTTTAATAACATAAGTTTCAAAAGTTTGTGTCGCAAAAAGTTCTCAAATATTCTTAGTCTGTCATTACCCAAAAAGTTTGAGAAACACTGTATTAAACTGTTAATGTTAATACTATTAATTTTAAATGAAAATGTCTGTTTCTTTGATTTTGAGAAACTTAAGTGGGTGTTGTGAAACTACCAATCTGATTTGATGATCACTATCATTATATCCCTTAGTTTTTGTTTGATAGAGGTATTCATAACCCTGTCTAAAAACTAAATATGCAAGAGTGACTGTGTCTGTTATTTTTTTATGGTTGAATGTGTTTCTAGCTTTGATATTTCTAAAAAAAAATTGACATGCCATAATTATTTCTCAACAAAATCTAAAAGGTCATGAATACATCGAAGAGATTAAAAATGAAGCTGGTAAAACATTTAGTTTCAACTGCAAGCTTTGTGATTGTAAATTCAATGATCCCAATGCAAAAGAGATGCATCTAAAAGGCAGGCGACATCGATTGCAATATAAGGTGTGTTGAATTTGATTAATTTTTATTTATTTCTTAATGAACAGTGCAATACCTTAAAAAAGTTTCTATAAATTCTTTTTCATAATTGCTTTAGATTTTTTGGTGTTGTGGAAACTTGAAAATCTTTATTTAATTTTCAAATAACTTTTACTAAATGACTTCAATTATAAATATTTTCAATGATTTTTAGAAAAAGGTCGATCCTAATCTTCAAGTAGAAGTGAAACCTAGCATCAGGGTAAGAAAAATTCAAGAAGATAAGATGCGAAGGCAACTGCAGAAAGAAGAGTTTTGGAGGCGTAAGGAACAACAAGAACGCTTGCGAGAAGAAATGAGGTGAATAAAAAAGGAGAAAAAATTCATCATCATTTTAATGAAGTGTTTATATAAAGGCATCATGAGAATTAAAGAAAAAATTGTTAAGACAAATTTTATTAATAATTTCAGAATGGAAGATGAAATTTATTGGGGCCATCGACGCCTAGAAATGATGGGAGGCCCTATTCCTCCAGAATTTATGGACTGGCAGAGATTTGGACCTATGGGCCCTATGATGCGTGTCCCATTTCCCATGCATCCCATGGTGATTATTTTACTAAAATATTATAAAGTAAAACTTGACATTTGTTAACAATGCCCCTTTTTTTGTATCAGTATTACATATCTTTCATTCAACTGCTTTCCTCACTTTAAATTTTTTTATAATTTGATAGTTGCGAAGACCAGATTCTTCTGATGACAGACATGTAATGACCAAGCATCACAGTATTTATCCAACTGAAGATGAGGTAAATTTTGCTTATCAATATTTAATATTCAGATATGGGTTTGGTATTAGTCCTAGATTAAAGCTGTTGTATTTGGTTTATTGTAATATCAATGTGTTAATTTCAGCTTCAAGCAGTGCAGAATATTGTATCAGCATGTGAAAAGGCATTAAAGTTGGTTTCAGACGTATTGGCTGAAAAGTAAGTTGGATATGTCTTGAAAAAGAACTCTCATATATTTGTGATATTTTTTCCATGAATTCCATTTATGTTGTGGTTGTGGGTTATAAACCACTAGATACATTCTTGATTAAATCTAATTTTATATTTAACAAATCATTTAAGATATAATTTACATCCTCTGACACATTAGATTGACTTACCAATTTTACATTCAGTGACAACAAAGACAAGAAACAAGAAAAGACAGAAGTGAAAAAAGTTTCTCCGAAAGCTGATGTCTCCGAGAGTGATAAAGAGGGGTCAGTTGTCACGCATATTATGGAATCTTTGAAAATGTTTGTAATTTACTAATGTAGACAAATACCATATATACTCGTTCTATAGCCCGTTGGTACACATTGAAAAAAACTACCATCTAATAAGGTCATTATGATTGTTTACTTGATACTTCATATCTTTGTGCTCTTTGTAGCAAGAGTTAACAGTATTTTTTATTATTTTTTTCTTTGATAAACAGTGGCGAAAACGCGTACATTAAAATTGGTTGTTGTAATCAAAATTTGTAAAGCAATTTATTAAAACATTAAATAAGGCTTGTGCAGATGTTAAACGTTTAAAGCCCCATAGGTTATTTTGTAAAACTTCCCCCTCATTCCGACCAACTGGTTATAAAATTACGTAAAATTTATATTTATTATTATAGTCATACTGACTTCATCTTTAAGGATAAGAATGGTTATTTTACGTACCTAAATTACCATCTTGTGTATAATACTAATTTTACCTGTAGTTTAGTACTATTATTTTTATAATAAAGTATAGCGAAATCGGATCTTCAAAAAAAAAAAGCTACCTAAAAACTTTGTGAATCGAGCTATAACACTAGCGAGGGAAATACACCTTTTTTTCACGCACTGAAGAGTTTTTACTTTCTGTTATTTCGTTTCATAAGAGAGTTCTATCAAGGCGCGCTTTTGTAATAGTGAGTAGGTGCGCATTACCACGCTTTGTCAATTTAAACAATAATAATATTTTATAGCTTCTGTTAAAGCAGTCCAACCATGTAGAATGTATAATAGGACCTTGACGATCTACAAAAACAACTCCAATATGCACCGATATTCAGTTTACATGCAGAAATCACCTATGACCCGCTTCCCCCCTCAACTTTTCTCCCTAGATTTTGTCAAAAAAAGGTCGGCTTTAGAATGAGTACATAATTAGGTAATACATGTTAGCTTTTAACAACTCTCTTGGTGAGTTTGCTACTGTCCCATTAAGATTCACATTTTCCATTAAAAATTTATGACCTGGAAATTTACAACAGTGATGAAAATTTAGGAATTGTGGTCATAAAGTAATTTAAGTAAAAATAAATAGCTTAAAACTTGGTGGTCCATTGCCTTAAAAAAGGACATTACTTAATTGATTAGATTATATATTTTTGCGTGGTTGTCAGCTGCATTTTGCAATATCTCCCCACCCTCTCATTTCTTAAAATAAGTAATATAAGAGCTGCACCAAGGAGGTCAAGGAATATTTAGTCTTAGTTTCATAACTACAATATTAATGCCTCAGTGTTAATATGTAAGCTGGCATGTTTGTTATCAGTCATACTCACTCTGACTTAGTTCATGAAAATACAATGGTATTTTAAGATTTTCATGCTTGAGTAAATGACATGAGTCATGTGACTTAGAGCAAAATGATTTCTCCAGGTGTTTTTTTTTTTATATTCTGGGATTGTCAACTTTTCCCCATTCCTAGCTAATATCTATTTTGAATTATTGTTTTTTTTTTATTTTTTTAATAGAGAAAAGAAGGATGAGTCTGGATCTAGCCGTGTTTTGAAAGGAGTAATGCGTGTAGGTGTTTTAGCCAAAGGACTACTTTTACACGGAGATCTGAATGTCAATCTTGTAGTTCTTTGCTCAGAGAAACCAACACGAACAATGTTGGAACAGGTTGCTGATGCACTACCAAAACAATTAGCAGTAAGTGTCATTTTATTGCAATTGAATTTTGTAACCTGTTAAAAAATGTTTGTCCTGAGGTTTTAAAAGCTCTGTTGCCTGCTTAACTTTTTAAGTATATAGCTGAGGGAATTTACATTTTAGCCAAGTTTTGTAAGATAGTAATTATCTTTGGATGAGGTAAATATATATACCATAAAATCTCAGTAACCATTTGGTGTTCTTAGCTGGATTTGAAGCGTGAGCATGCCAAAAAGCTGTGATAGTTTGTTGTCATATTTGTTGAATTAAAATAACATTAAGTAATGTAGTTTTTCATAAGATTTTGGTGTTAATTTTGATAACCACATAGCACTGTAAATACTAAAAGCAAATAAAGTGATTTTCTGTTTTTTTACTATATATGTTAGGATAATTAATGTTCAAAAATTTTTTAGACAGTGACAAGTGAGCAATTGGATGTAAGACGCTGTGTTGAGGAAGCTGCTATAATAGTTAGCAGTGAAGCGGAACCACCAACAAGCTGCACTATCACTTTGACTTCACCCATAATGCGAGAGGCTAACTTGCCTGATGGAGGTAACCCATAAGCTAGATGACATTTTCTAAGTTGCCTAAGCCTTCATCCCAATAACAAGGAAAAAAATAGATGTGCTGCTTAAATCAGTCTCAAGTTTTTCAAATTGAATACATAAGGAAAAGCACTTCATTGAAAATTCTGATTTAGCAGCCACACTGTAGAGTGGTCATGTAGTGGTCTTGGGGGAAATAAATAGATGTGACTGTTCCGGGCAAAATGAGGACAAAGGGGTATGTTGGTTGTAACAGTTATGAAATGGTTGAGTATTAAAAAAAAAAAGTGAGCAACTGTATTATTAACTTTTTTATGCAACCTAAGTATTTATCTTACTTAATGTAAAAAGATTTTTTGAACTGGCTAACCATCGCTGCATTTTACCATCTGAGCAACATGTGAATGAAGTTATAGTCTTTGTCCTAATTTTGATGAAAAATGTCACCTACATTCTAATGCAACATTTTGCTCAACTCTTGCAGGGTTCGAATTAAAGAATGACTCACATAATAATGTATGGAGCCAGGCTTGGTTTTGTTTGTAATATGTAGCTAACACAATAACTATAGAGGTGTAGATTGTTCTATAAAATTCGAACCTTGCTGTGAAAGTAAACAGTTAAAATAGTGTAACCTGACATGATCATTCTACTTTTCCCCCTTGTGTCTCCCAAATACATTAATTGACCTGGTTATAAAGAGAAAAGGCTTGCAGGTTTCATTGGCTGTGAAAATGTCACACTTACATAATTTCAATTTTCTTTCCTCTTAATGACATGAATGCTGCGCAAAGCCATCTAAAGTACCCACAGGTGTGATTGAAAAGACGGAGCATGGAAGGATTTTTGACCATTCAGTTGGCATTGGGGGCACAAGCAACATTGTCATTTGATGAATACTATTTAAACTGAATGATATATTATTTGTATTATATGTAAAGGATAAATAAGTACTTAAAACTTTTACTGATAATTTTTAGAGCAAACCCTAAAAAAATATTTTATCTTAGAAGCCAAAGTTTTCTAATAACCACTTCATCAAAAATATTAGTGTGTAATAATTTTGTTATAAAAACTCTCTTTTAATATTTAAATTATTCATAATTGTATAAGTGTTAACTGATATCAAGAGGTCAAGAAACTCATTTTGTCAGTTATTTACTGCTTTATACAAGAAATCCACTTATTCAGTTTTATTTTATGCTATTTCATTATGCTGGTGTGTGCAAACTTTCCATGGTTGATTTTTGTTTTGAGCTCATCTGTGTCTGAAATAATTCATTTTAAGAATATTTCACTGAGCTTTTAATTGGTTATGTAAAAGCAGTTCCAGTGAATAATGAATTTGAGATATATACAAAATAAACCATAAGGTCAATAAAGTAATAATGTTTTAAAGATTGTTAAAATGTAGTTATAATTCATTCCTATTGAAAAGCCTACAAGTTAAAAAATAATCATTAGTCTAAAGTGAGTGCTGTAGTGTATATTTATAAGATAGGTTTCCTCTATGTATGAGTTATGTGCTAAACATGAGTAAGGGTGTTGTGCTTATGCCCCCAAGCTATCAGATCATCTGATGATCTGATGTGCCCTGCCAAACCTGCTATGGTCAAACACCCATTCCTGGCCAGTGAAACTGAATCCATCTACGTTTCTATAGAGACGGTTAACGTCAAAGACCCGCCGGATGTCCTCGACAGGCAGAAATGCCTTGATGCTCTAGCAGCTCTACGTCATGCTAAGTGGTTTCAGGTTTGGCACTTTCCTTTATACTTTGCAGCCTTATGTAATATTTAGTACTTCAGCCACTTTTGTTAATTTGACTTTTCTTTACCTTTTTTTATTATGCCCAGTGCTTATTTAATTTTGTTGTTCAACTGTTTAGTATTTGTGTCTTTGTTCATGAGTTCACGTTAGTTCTTTCTAAAATAATTGTTTAACAAATATCAAATAATAAAAACAAGATTTTTTTTTTTAAAAAGAAAGAATTGGCATTTTAAATGAACAAAGACAGGTGGGGAAAATGTTTCAAAATATTTTTACTGGTAGTGTGTGAGTAAAGCTTTAGGCAGACTGGCTGCGGGTGCCTACTCTGACTTTAGCTGTCTCTGCACTATGTTGGCTCTGTGTCATAGGTGGGTGTTTTTATTTGTCCTAGTTAGTGTTGGTGGAAATGAGTTTAACTCTACACTCAGTCAGTCACCCTGTGTTAAGTGTATTTATGAAAGTTTTTCACAGAAGGTCACATATTTAATATGCATAGTAAACAAATCATGAAGTATCATTAAGATGAAGTTGTTCACATAGAGTGATTGAAGTTAGGTTGTTAAAACAGCAAGTGTACATTTAAAACTTGATATGAACCCAAATTAAATGTTGATAGCTATCATCCAAAAAATCCATCTGTGACACATGTTAACATGTATGATAACTAAATAATGCACTGGGGCAATGGTATACACACCATGAGGCTGGAAAGTTTGCTCCTAATCACGAAGTGTCACACCCTGTATTTTGTTTTGTCAACACTCATATTGCATATTTATATTTCACTACTGTAAAACAAGAATTTAAATTTTAAAAATTCAATAAAAATTATACGCTTCTATTGGGCAATAGTGTACTGGAGTCATAAAAATGATATGAATACATTTGGTAAGAATAAACAAAGCTCAATATTTATTTTGTTTTTGCAACATTGTCTTCTGTAGGCTAGAGCTAATGGATTACCTTCATGTGTCATCATCATAAGAATACTGCGAGATCTGTGTCAACGAGTTCCTGCTTGGGTTCCTTTAAATGAATGGGTGAGAAAATAAAACACAATTCTCCTGAAACTAGCTTGAAATACAATCTAAGTTATATACTATGTTATAAAAATTTTAAAATTACTATTTTTTGTCAATACATTTGTTATCTTGTTTTGTTGTTTATTTTTTTTAGTTTTCAGGTATTTCCCTATTTTCAGGTTTTTCCCAGTCATTATCCTTTAGTTTTTATCTTGTTTAACCCTAATGGATCTGAAGCCCCTAGCCCAACTCTTCTCTATACCTAGGTTCCCTTGCATGAAAGAGAAAGAATAACATATTGTACAAAAATTTTAATTACACGCAAAGTAGTGCTTGGAATGGAATAAAACTTTGAGAAATTGTAGAAAAATTGGGCTATCTATTATTTAGTGCCAAATTTGTACCTTTGTGCGCTGATCCGCGTAGCAGAAAAATTAATTTTTTTTATAACACATAGATAAGACATTCTAGGATTTTGCTTGTTCCATCAGGAATGTTTTTCTATACACACTACACATGTCATTCACACAACACAACTGCGATTAGCTCTAGCGTATTACTTGACCTAGAAACGTATATTTGATAAATTATGCAAAATTCAAAAGATTAAACAAACACAAAGTTCCACTTTGCTGTCAAAGTGTTTGGTTCATCAGACACTTGTCTTTCAGCGAATTTTCAAAAACATTTCACATAAACACCCACAAATAAACTTCAAAACCTGGGGGCGGCCATTTGCAATGGCTTTTATTTAGATTACACGCCAATTGGTTAGTTATTTTTAGTACTTAAAGTTTTTCACATGCTGACCCAAATACCTAGAATCTGGTAACTCGTTATTTAGGAATTAAAATAACTATCTATTGTTCAGTAACTTGCATCGGTTAAAGTTAAATTTATTTATGTAATGGTAAATTGAATATCCTAACTTATTTAACCTTTGCAAAAAAGAGTACAAACCCAAAATTTTATTTATGTTATAATATTTTAAAAATATTTTTTACTTTTATTTAAGGCTATGGAGCTTCTTGTTGAAAAGTGTGTAAGCACTGGTGGCGCAAATATGGCTCCAGGAGATTCCCTTAGAAGGGTCTTTGAGTGTATAGCATCTGGAATATTCTTGCCAGGTTGGAATGATTCTTTTAATTATTAATAGATTTCAGACCATTTTAATCGCATAATTTTGGAGTAAAATACACAATGATTCACTGATTCTTGCAAAGAGAGAAAGAACTAAATTTTTATAAGACATGGTGATGAAATATATTTTATAAGCTAGTTGCAAATACAATTTTTTTGTTGTTCAATTGAATTTTTATTATCTTCTGAATTCAGTAATAACTATTATTGGTTATGGCCCGTCCACAATTAATTAGATGCGTATTGCATGTGTAAAGAACTTAGTAGGAGTTTGTTTATATGGTTTGAAAGGCTTTTACACTGCCTTGTTTATATTGTGTGCTCTTAATGAACACCATTAATAGAGGCAGAGTGATTTTTAGTCTAATTGGGCTAGTAACTGATGTTTTTAATGAATTTTAACTGCTTTGCACAGCGTTGTTTGATTTTTTAAATATTCTGTGAGATAAACACTACAGTCAAACCTCTCATAACAAGCAAACTTTAAAAAAAAAAAAAAAAGTTGCTCCCTTACTGAGCGAAGGTTTGCATAACAAGTGACATTTTACTGGAAATTCGTTTGTGAGTCGGCACTTCCACCCGATGTATTATTCTGTGTTAAGCACTCGGTCTGATAGCGTACATGTATTGTTTTCGTTTGTGATCAACCGTTTTTAACAAATTTTATATTGAGGCAATATATGTAATTTTTTATGTGCAAAATGTAATAACCTGTGGAAAGAAAAAACACAAAAAGACAATCATTAGAGAGAAAGAAAAAAAAACTGTTGAAATGAAACGGAAAAGGGTGAACGAGGCGGCTAATGTAGTGGGCAACTATAATAGGCCAACGTCAACGAACTGCATTAATCTCAAGAACAATTAACTCTTAATGTGCCATAAGGTTTTCTGAAAACTTCCACCTCAGTGCCATATGAATTTCCCGAATTGCGATCAACCGGTTTAGAAATTTTTTTAAATTTCGTAAAATCCATTTATATTATTATTGTCATACTGACGTCATCTTTTAGGATAAGAATGGTTATTTTATGTATCTGAAAGACTGTTTTACGTTTAAAACTATTTTTACCTGTTTAATACTATTACTTCAGTAATAAAGTATAGCGAAATCGCATCTTCGAAAAAAAACGTAAAAACTTTGCGCATCAAGCGATAACACTAGTCAGGGAAACAGCCGCCATTGCCGGAAGTCGAAAACATTGTTTTTCATGCACTGAAGAGTTTTTATTTTCTGTAATTTCGTTTCTAAAGAGAGTTCTATCGAGTCGCGCATTATCGCGATTTGGTAAAAAAACAGTAAACTGCGGATTATCACGCTTTACACATTAAGAGTTAAGGAAATGGATACTCCAAATGGAGTGTTATGAATGTTTACGTAACGTGTTACTACACATTTTTGCAGAATCTTCAAGCGTCTGCAAAAACAAATGTCTTTGGACTGTTTTCTAATTAAAAAGGCATAATTATTGTCATAAATTCATATTTTTGTAAACGTTTTTTGTTTCAAATTTAAATTGTATTCCATTTGTTTCACTATCTAACAATTTATAAGTAATTTTATTTGAATGAACGTTAATAACAGTTTTTGAAAAATGAGAATTTTTTCAACATTGAGGGATTATTGTATTTTACATTGATTTGTATGGTAAAAATTGTTTTGTATAACGAGTGTTTCGCTTAACGGGAAAGACTCTGGAAAAAATTAAACTCGTCATGAGAGGTTTGACTGTATTTGAAATTTAATTCTCTTGGTTTTGTTGAGGGGTGTGCCGGAATCCGGTTCGGCCGGATTTTGCACTATCCGGTGAAATTCGGTTCCGCCGGATTTACATGTATCCGGAACAACCGGAATCCGGAATATACCGGATTACGAAATTTGCCAGATTTTGTGACTCACCGGATCATAATCTGAAATAAAAGTAATTCTCTTTCCCGAATTCCACACGATCACGATACATTAATCGATTGTTTCGCAAGCGTTGAGCTTGTTTAATGTTTAATATTCCGAACCTACCAGAGGCTAGAGTCTAGAGTCAGCACCGCTATTAGTGGCCAATCGGCCCAATCCCATACATGATAGTGCGGGGATGAGTAATTATTATTCGTGACGCCATCTTAACCGCAATCACCAATAACGTTGTAACAGAAATAATAAGCAACTATACTGCCCAAGCGCCTGGCCACCAGCCCGCCACCTTACCGAGCACGGCAGATGACCATCAAATTGCGTCAAGCCAGCAGGCCTGTGCTGAATTGCCTATCTAAGAATACTTTTAGAGACATTGCGCCATCTCTGATTGGCTGGTCGGTTACCACTTGGTTACCTAACGCTCTTTGGTTTAAACGACGGTATGACGTAGCCCGCGGCGCTCAGCTGTTACAAAATATTTCGCCACATTGAATGCTTGAAATTGAAGTGGAGTTTATACTAAGGTTGTTAAGACCGCTTGTTTTTTAGGACCGGGGAACAGTGATGGTTAATTGTCTTTTTTAATATTTTATTTTGAGGACTCGTTCACGGGTCTAAATATGAGGACCGGTTCAATCGCTCGTTAAAGTTAGCGAGGCATTTTTCATTAGTTTAAAAAACCAACGCCTCGCCCCGTCCGTTGTGACGTCATGTTTACCTCTCTTGTGTGTGATGCCGGTCAGCTCAGTCAAATCGCATATTAAAATTAATAATAATAATAAAATTATAAAGCTACGGAGTAAACAATGATGATAAAATGGAATTTATTTTTTAAAAAAACATTATTTTTCTATCGCCAACTCGCCAGAATAATTGATTTTTGCGGCGCACACGTTTCCCCTCCCCGTTTTTTCTGTTCAAATAGGGTTTGAGCCACACTCGCCGTACTATTAATGGGATAATCAAATGCCTTTGACTAGCAGGAAAACTGTCACTAAAAGACCGAACTCAAATTTGTGGGACGATTAATCACCCGGTATCTTTGCTACGTCTTTCAAATACCTATCGTAATATAGGTACATGCACTTCACTAAGCGGCATGCGCCAATAAGTTTTTTGAATGCCTGAAACAGACTATAAACCGGTGATCAGAAAATGCCGATAGGTCACAAGGTCATATGCTTTTATAGCTTTCTTTGTGTTTATGAGACACAGACTATAATTAATATAAATAGAAACAGCCAAAATCCGGAATAATCTGGATCCGGCGGATTTCGCATAAGAAAATCCGGAACCGGATTCGGTTGAAAAAAACAGATCCGGCACACCCCTAGTTTTGTTGTTTTTTTCTAACTCTACTCTTACCTCCCCCAAATGCAAATTATGGTTGTTATTGGGCTGGAATGTATTGCTAGGAAATAAAATAGGGCTCAACATTAAGAATGAATATATAAGATTTAAACTCATTGCTTTAGACAATTATTTTTAATTGTGCCTTACATGCACTGTTGAATTATAAATAAATTGCTTGTTATAAAAAGTAATAAATTGTATGTAATTGTTTTATCACTTAATAGCTTCAAAAATTTACAGGATTGTTATTATTTCAACCAAACAATACCTTTTTGTAAAGGTATTTTTATTAAATGTAGATTTTAAAAATAAAATACATAAATTAGATATATGTAAAAGTGCATTCCTACATATTCATTTATTTTTTAAATATGAATGGGCTCTCTTTCCTGCCAGAGACCTCAGATGTTGTCATATTGCTACTCCACCCCTTTTTTCCTCTATCAAAATTGAAATTTTAAGTGCCTTGTTAATTTATAAAAGTTAATTATCTACCATAGGAAAATCCATTTATTAGATGTGCATTCCCAATATTTGCATACATTATAATTTACTTTCATATAATTGTTCTACTTGATTTTAAGAAATATATTGTATTATTAAAGAAATTCCCAGGAATTTTTATGTGTTAAACCTAAAAAAAAACCTTAAATTTTTGTTTTAAGGTGGGCCTGGTTTGTATGATCCATGTGAGAAAGAGGCTTATGATGTTACTGCCACATTGACAAATCAACAACGTGAAGATATAACTGCACTGGCTCAGGTGCTTGCTTTTGATAAAATTTTATAAGTTTAATGTTGTATTTATATAAAAAGAAATACATTTTTCATGAAAGATGTCAATATCATCCCCATTACTGGATCTCTTTTAAAGATTGTTTGAAAATTTATTCTTTTACTCAAAATATTCATCAAATGGTTACCTTTAAATGAACAGAATGCGCTGAGATTAATAGCATTCCGACAAATCCATAAAGTTCTGGGAATGGATCCTCTACCAGCTCCAAGATTTCCTACAAAGAGATTCAGCAACAGGAAGCGGCGACACACTAGTAGCACAGGAGAAGAAGGTTTGTAAAATAATTGCTTTATCAAACAAAATTTATTAAATTGATTTATTAAAAAATCCTAATATTTAAATCTCAAATTTAAATGTCAAATTGCAAATATCTAGAATGACAAATTTGTAAATGTGCTATGATTAAGAACTTGAAATGTATTAGTTTTAATAAAAGTTCATTTCACAATAAAACAACAATCATAAGCTGTGCTTATCTCATCAAGTTTATTTTGCTCTCTTACAATTTGATATTTGTTGAATGCTTCTCATAAATTTTACTGGATATCATTATTGACAATTGAACTTAAGCTTCATCATACATTTCAAATGCTGTATACTAATTTATTTTCTTTCCCTAGCTGCTGAAAAAAAAGACCGCAAAGAAAAAGAAGCAGAGGCGGCAGCCCAGTGAAGAATTTAACTGTATCTCTAAAGTGTTCATTTGTATTTTTACCACATTTTATGTTATTTTTTTAAAGATAACAATTAAGTATGCCTGGGTATGTTTTGATATTGTAAGAAGCAAAAACTATTATTGAAAAAAAAATGGGTAAGTTTATAAAGGTTAGTATTAATTGCATTTAAAATGAGTTTTGAAGGTTTAAAAATTTACTGTAATTAACTTTTTTCACTTTTAAGTTCTTTATTAACTTTAACATAATTTAACTATGCTTTATTAATTTAAAGGGAGGTGGGTGTTTAATCTTCTGCAAACATTAAATATTGAATCTCATAGTTCAAAGCAATTTTAACTCTTGGAATTCATTTTGATACCAATATATTTTTGTAAGGAAAGATGGCATTAGTTAACCTCCTGTAAGTTATTCACTATGGATGGCTGTTAGTGAGTCTTTTGTAAAGGTAATAGCTCCAAAAATATTTTTAATTTTCCTGCAAGTTAACAAAGTAAATGTATCCTTTTTGCTTTTATAGTGGTATCACTATTACTATTATAATTTTGTATTGTATTTAATTTTACTTATCATTGTTGGCCAGTTCATTTCTGTTGGAAATCACTTATATTATCAAAAGCTATTATTGCAATCCATATTGTTTACTCCTCAAAATATAGATTATATATAAGTGCAAATAAAAAATCCCATTACCTAACTTGTGTCTTAGATAGAAGATGATTTATTAAATTATAAGGTGCAAAAGGAAAAGCAACATGCCCAACAGTTCACTGCCTGTGTTAGTGATTCCGTCTGATTTAGTGATTATGATGGTTAACTGGTAACAGCTATCCAATTAAATAAGTTTTAGTACTTAACTAGAAACTAAGATTACAATATTGTCATCACATTTTGTTGTCACTCTGAGAATTGTACTGCATATTATTATCAACTTACAATTTTGTGTACAATAGTTTTGAAATTCTCAAAGCCTCTTTCGTTTAATGTTCTCACTCATTTTGTATTGTTAGCAGCTTGCTCTGATGTTGTCTAGTGTTAGTTTTTTGTTTGTCATTTGTTTAGGAGAATTTTTGGTTTCTGTTTTACTTTTTTTTATTGCCACCTTCAATTAAGAATTGATGTTGTGTAAATAAAAGGTCAATGGATCAAAAAATTTCATATTTTATTTTTTACGTTTATTCATTGTGAATGTTGATTAGTTTTTTCAATTATATTTTTTTTCTCAACGCCAGGCGCTCTTAACTTATTTGCAGCACTGCACCCTGTTTAATTTCAAAACATTCTGACATACAAAACTTACATCTCATAATTCATATATTTTTTGTGGAACATAAAGGAAAAAATTTTGAAAACTTATTGAACTAGAACATTTATATTTTATATATTGAGAAAAACTGTAATGGTCGTTTTTCCAAATTGTACTGAAATTGGTTATTTAAATCAAAAAAGCTTTGCTTCGTCACCTTCTCATTGTGTGTCAACAATAAAACTAAGAATATTTTTCACAGAGATGAAATTCATTAAATTCTATCATTTCTCAATTTTTAAAAGGTTGTGTTGAAATAGTTTAGACTAAAAAAACTAAAAACAATCTACATATATAATTCACTTAACCCTTCACAGTCCAAAGCGATTTGGCCTTTTCTACTCTCTGTGACCAAGCAAGGGGAGATGACACTTTCTTAAATCAATGTTCTTTTCCTAATTAATTCATAAAAAATAAACTATTTGTAGGAAAATGAAAGTAAAAATAATTAAGTACAAACAAATTGAAAAACAAATTACACAAACTATTTGTGTAAGAAAACAATTAATTTAAGCTTTATTATCAACTAATACAAATAATGGTAAACGTTTCGGCTCATGCCTTCATCAGTACAAAGTAAAATAACAAATAATTACTTACATTACAATTACATATATTTTAAAACATATTAGACCCTATCTGATAAAAAATGAAAAGAAAAGAAAAACAAACAAGGACACAGAATATAGGAAAAAGGAGGGAGTTGAAGTATCTGAAGTAACAGTGAAAACCACAACGGGAAAACCATATTGCAGTCAAACATTATTAACCTAAATTTGAATTTGGAATCGATATATAATTAATTTTATATCAAATATAAGGAGTATCAAAATTCTATGTTGCAGAAAAGTAGCCATTGACAGAAATTTCAACAATCAATCTTTAGCGTGCTGCAGTAGAATATTGGCTTAAGTGTAATTTCCAGAAGGAAATCCTGGACAGATCTACAGACAGGGACATTCTTTTCTTTGATATCAAATTAGGCATCTCTACTTAATTTTTCTTAGCATGTGTTATTTTTAAAAAATTGTCTGCATCACACTTTTGCTTTCAATAAGAGTTTTTTAAAAAAAATTAAAAATATTAAATGCAATTAGAAAACTTATCATTAGAAATTCAAGAATTTTAATTTTCGAAATGACCAGGCCTCTCATTTTAAAAAAAAAAAATCAAAGATTAACTGTTCTTTCTCAATTGACTTCCTTGATTTTTCCTTGATTTCTGGGTGATCGACAAAATGTTTCATTTGTTACAAAAAATCAATAAATAATATACTAAGATTTTAAAACATGTTTTCTTTATTCTTGTTTTTTTTATATGTCATAAACACTAGTGAAACAATCAGACAAGCATGTTGAACAAATAAATAAAATAAACACATATAATAATAATTTGATAATTATATAGCACTGTATCCAGGGCCGGCTGTAGGCTTGGAAAACTAGGCAGCTGCCTAGGGCCTCCGATTAGTAGGGGCCTCGCACAAGAATCATAGAAAAAATGAATATGACCAATGGTCAGAACAACCCAATAAATGCAATACTTTTATCCGATGATTATTTTTAAATAGTGCATGCTTAAAGTGTAAACTTTTAAAATGTAAATTCGATCGTCCATACACATTTTTACAAGAATGACAAATGTGAAACCACTTATGTGTTTATTTATTTATTTATATTTTTTTGTTTTTTTGTTGGGGGGGGGGTGCTAATTATACATCTATTGAATATCAAATGTTTTGAGTAGTAAAAATTTAAAATTTGAATGTTAAATCCTGTTATAAGTAGCTAGATATAAAAACGATTCTAAGCATTGGTTTGGGTTTGGATGTTAAAATTATTTGACGAAATTAAGCTGTAACTTAACAGATTTCTCAAAATATACAATTTTTTCGTTTTCAAAGCTTGACAACGACAGAAGGCTAAACTAAATTTAAAATAACATATCTTTTAGTAGTCTGACTTAGATACTTCTTTTCTTTATTTTTAAATTTTTATTTCTGTTTTTATTCTCACTTTTTAATACTGAAAATGTTTGAAATAAGTCCATAAAAAGGAAATAGCGATTGGAAAAACATGTTCAGGCTTCTAACTGATCGTGAATCGTCAATGAAGCCCATTTGTGTTATAGGCGCTTTGACAGAATTTGAAAATTGGTTTAAGGAAAGAAAGACATTTGACAAGGAAACAAAAACTTATGCAAAATAGACTAAGCACTGCAAAAATGTTTTCAAAAGAATCATTTCAATTGTATAGTTTCTTGAAAAACGGAATTTACAAAATCCCCGCGGCACTGTGGATTGATTGTTTCAACCTATGGGCATTTTTAGGGATTGGTTTAATTGTTAGGAAAGTACGATTCATGCCTAGAAGATCATTCACGACTTCTAAAAACGAATAAATTTAAGATCATTACTTGGGCAAAACAACTAAAAACGAGGTAATTTATGTGACCGGTGTTGCCGCGTTGAAAATAATCATAAATAATGCTCAAAATTCAAAATATTCCATCATTTTGGACTGCACACCTGATGCTGGTCACCCAGAGCAAGTGACTATGATTTTGCGAATATGCAACATTATGAATACGCCAGTAGAAATCAATGAATATTTTGTGGAAATCAGGGCTGTTTGACGGAGGCATGTTTAAAAAGCTTGAAAATCTAAATTCATATTTTCAGAACTGCAGAGGCCAAGGATATGATAATGAAGTGAATATGAAAACTGCAATCGTGGTTTACAAAAACGTCTACTTGAACTCAATCCGAAATCATTTTATGTGTCATGTGGATGCCACAGCCTAAATCTAATTCTTTGAGACATAACGAAGTCTTCAGTGCTTGCAACGACACTCTTCGGAGTTTCGCATCAAATTTTTTTTTTTTTTTTTTTTTTTT
>MUZC01000032.1:1781046-1808541 GCA_002072015.1 Radix auricularia | reverse complement strand
TTTTCTTGATTCTGCAGTTTCCTCTCTGAAAGGAAAGAGCGAATTTCTTAGCGTAGACACTGTCCGGGGTGAACATTTTACGCATACAAAAGGACAAAAAATCTATATTTTATATTTACAAGTATTTACAGTGACTGTTTCCAGCCCCGCCAATTTGTTGTATTATTATTTAACTTTAGTTTAGTCTATATTTGTTTTAAATTTGGTCTATTAAATTTTGAATTTTAGCTCTAAAGAGGATCTCTATTAAATTTTCTGTATATGTGTGTTTGTTAAATATTACATTCCTTCTGCATTGCCAAATATGCTGTCTGTATTCTGCTATCAGACGTAAGCTGATGACATGTTGGGTTGTGTTGTGGGATCTAGGGATTGTGTTCAAGGCAATCGCTTTATCTATATTTACTGGGTGAATCGTTCCCGCTTTTAATAGTAGTGTTAAAGTAGTTTTAGTTTGTTGTATTGCTGTGCAGTCCATAAACAAGTGTCTCTCTGTCTCTATTATTGAATATTTACAGAGAGGGCATCTTGGTCTCTGGAGTGTCTGTTGTTCGAGCCTTTGTGAGGTTGGCGTCATATTATAAATAAGGCGAAAAGTTATTTCTCTAGCCCTCGGTTCTATTTCTTTAATGTGTAAGTTTTTGAAGGTGTCATTTATTTCTGTTGTATTAAATTGTCGCATCCACTTGATTCGCTCAAGGTGAGGGGTTTTCTTTAGTTCTCTGAGATGATGGTAAATTTCTTTGTTCGTTTTATTGACTAACGTTTCATTATTTCTTATGGCGCGTAAGCATGTCTGGTAAAAATAGGGGAGTCTCGTCCCCAGGTAATGTGGTGTGTTATTGTTGATAGGAGTCAGGCGTGTCAGTCTGACCCCTATGTAGTAATGTGTTAAGGAGTATTCTTTATGATCCTGAATGGCCTGTCCTATAAATTTCTCTGAGGTGAGCCACTTTTATGGGCGCTACAATGTTTGGCTCTCTCTGGTGGGCCACTTTTATGGGCGCTACAATGTTTGGCTCTCTCTGGTGGGCCACTTTTATGGGCGCTACAATGTTTGGCTCTCTCTGGTGGTCCACTTTTATGGGCGCTACAATGCTTGGCTCCCTCGGGTGTACACTTTGATTGGGCGCTACAATGTTTGGCTCTCGCAGGTGAGCTACTTTGATTGACTACACAAGGCTTGGCTTCCTATGGTAGGCCACATTGTGGGTCACTATCTTAGGGAGGGATATTGAGCCCGGGTGGCATCAAAAATATACCGAGTTGAAGTAGGGAATTCTCCTGGTTCTTTGTAGGCATGCAAGGCAGGGAACATTTACGAATCAAGTTTTTAAGTAACTATATATTTCTTAACATCATTTTTATTAACATTATATCCCTAACAGGGATAGAGTTCAAGTGGTGTGCCACTTTCACATATAGTAAAATTAAATGCCTTTCACATATATGCAATGAAACCGTAGAATGGGAAATGTGTTTATCTTAAAAAAAATATATATATATTTCTAGTTTACCTAGTTTCCAATTAACATAATTTTTAAATTATATTTTGTTATCTAAAATGTTACATTTCTAAAAAATTTTTTGCGATTTATATGAAGTCATATTTAATCAGCACAAATTTTAATAACTAATTCTTAAATGGCAGTAAATTATAGTATAGTAAAATTTTTATTTAAGATGCTATCAATCATCTCATCAAAGTTTATCAAGTAGAATGTAATTTTAAATATGTCAGCACTGGCGCTTTGTGGTACCGCGTTGACGGGAAGTACAATTATGTTGCACGTCTGTTATGAGCACGAATCATCATAAAATGCATTGTTACATATAAATGATCAAATCATTGATTCTATGTATATATATATACTAGGGCTGTTATCGATTAAATTAAATTTAATCGTTAACTTTGGAAAAAAAATCGATAATTTTGTTAAAGCTTAAAATAAAGATGTATGAAGTCATTAAACTGAAAATTTCATGGGAATTAATAAAAACAGTAAACAGGCAATTGATTTTAAAAAAAAAAAACTTAATTATTTTTAAAACATAGTTAGCAATAAAAAAATAAGTTATAGACTATAATATAACGCATTAAAATTTAAGCACTTGGATTAAAATTTCAAATTAATTTTAAAATATAAAAGTAATGCAGCTGTATAGAAATTGTTTGATGATTAACAAAAAAATAAAGATAATCTTTTTATCCCAAGTGGTTAAAAAAGTTATGATTTTTTTTCTCTAAGACCTAATAATCACTTTTGTTTTACTATGTTGTTTTTCTTCCAATTTTGAGCTGTTTTATGGCTTTTTAAAAAAATGCCCATAACCTAAGTATTTAATTTAATTTAATTAAAAAATATAATATTGTTAGGAGATATATTTAAATATAAGTAGTTAAAAAAAATGTCAATGAATTTAAATTTTGTTATTGTTAATTAATTAAAAACAAACGTTTTTTTAATATCATCTTCCTTATAAAACAGGTTATTTTAAAGTTTTAACTCTTACAGATCGTTTTTTAAAATGGAGTAGTTTGTACGTAAAAAAAAACAACCTATGATTAATTATCAACTATTTATTAATAAAACGGATTTTCAAACAAAACATTTTACAAATTTTAATCACTATTTTATCCATTAAAATAATTTTAATTTTATTATTAGAACAGGGCTATCATTACGTAATACTTTTATTATTAGAACAGGGCTATCATTACGTGAATACTTGTATTATTAGAACAGGGTTATTATTAAGCATTGTAGCATTGTAGCGCCCATCAAAGTGGCCCACCAGAGAGAGACAAACATTGTAGAGCCCATAAAAGTGGCCCACAGAGAGAGCCAAACATTGTAGCACCCATCAAAGTGGCTCACCTAAGACAGACAAGCATTGTGGGGCTCACCAAACGGCCCACCTTGGGAAGTAAAACTTTTGGGGCACATCAAGGTTGCCCAAATGAGGGAGCCAAGCTTTGTAAGGCCCTGTCTGTCCTGTGCTCCCCGATAAAAAGCCTCGCTGTAAATATATGGCATCTCTCCGTCTACGAAAGGCGATATATATATCTTAAAATCTGCACGAATATCATAGTATAAATTTCAGTTATATGTTTATTTAGATATAGATTCTGGTAGTTTTCAAGCCAATATTATTTTTTCCTTATTTATTATTTATTTTTCTATCACATTTAGGGCCACCAAAATCACTTCGCCTAGGGCCTCCAAATCCCTAAAGCCGGCCCTGCTGTATCCCAGCAAGGATGTAACACATATATTAATTAAATAAACATTCATATCATACATAAATGACAATACGTTATACATCAGCTACGTTAATTATTTAAAGAAATGTTTCATTAATTTTGAAAAAATATTACAGGTAATTTGTAATAATTTAATAAAATAAACTTTAGAATGCGACAACTCTGACGTCACCGTCCTTTTAACCCTCCCCCCAAACCATCCTGTCAAAAAGGTCAAGCAGCGGGTCACCCGATGATGAAAATGACCAGATGACCAAGCCCCGGGTGAGGGTAAGAGCCTTGGGGTCAGTGGTCAGTATTTGGGTGTCACGCTGTCAGCCGGCCCACCCCTCCTTTTCCGAGCACTTGACAGCGTTTTTGTGCGTCGGACAATGCTATTACACAGGCGGTCAGGGCGGCAGCAGCAGATGGTGAAGCTTGGCTCACGCCAACAGGTTGGAGGGCATTGTTACCTGGAGGCACGTCTCAAAGGTTTAGGCCCCGTATTTTGTGTCAACAACAAAGGGAAAGATGTTGACCTTCATTTTGGGTGTATGTATGAGATGTGGTTAAAAAAATCAAAATAAGTGCTATATGCTAGTATCCCAAAACCTTACGGTGTTAGTTGCAGCGGTATTCTGTCGAATATTCTCAACACATTTTAATATGAAGTGAAAACGAAAGTAAATGACCAGTTGCAAACGAGTGTCCGAAAATTTTTTTACGCCTCCCGCCATGTATGCATAGCCCCTAAGAGGCCAAGCCCACTGGGCCCTCAAATCCCTACAAATTCATAGCTACGCCACTGTAAATGAACAATTGGCAATTAATGATTAATATGTTTCAATGAGACAGAACACATTAATGTGCAATGCAATTAAATTTCTCGTAATCGCTGCACCACTGAGCGATGGCTTTTAAAAGAAAATTTAGGTGACACGATTAAGAATTGTTTTAAACTCTTTTGAAATTTCATTAAAAATAATTATTCATTATTAACTATGACTATATGCATCTTCATCAAATTCAATGGCATTTGCAAAACTACAGGCAACTATATTTGGAGATACAATGACAGTAAATTTCAAATAATTTCGTGCCTATCGGTTGATACTATATTTATTTTTAAAATCTATTAGACGGGCCTCTCTAATTTGAACTTCACTAAGTCGAAAACATCCCTATATCGAAATAGCGAGGTCTGACTTTTTTTAAAATAAAAGATTAATAACTTGAACGCTGGGAGACAAATCATTTACTATTAATAATATTAAATTAAGGTATAGATGATTATTCCTTTCAAAGTTAACCGAAGTCTTTAGGGCTCCAAGTCGCTAAAACGTCTGTACAGCTACCATGTATGTACAGGGAAAACAGTCCACATGTCTCTGGAGCAACGGAAAAAACACCTGCCTGTCCACCATTCTAAAAAGTTTGAGAAGCACTGCTGGCGAAGGCTCCTTTACTAATCCTGACATTTTGCCTTATGAACTCTAGGTTTATTATTACCCGGCTATATGAGATCAATGTTGGTCAATTTTTTGCTTTTTCATGGTGGGATTTTAACAGTGATTAGTTCAAATCACATTTACAAAAGTAATGAATTAAAAAAACAACAAAAAAAACAACAACAAAAAAACAAAAAAACCCCACCAATGAACAAAGCTCAGTCAATCACTGCAAATATTCTAGGAATTAAACACACACATATTCAAAATTTTTGTATTGTAAAAAGAAATGTATCTTTTATTCACAAATAGTCAGGTTGGGGGGGGGGGCAATCTAGGTTTATGGCCGTTGACGAAATGGGAGTTTGTACAAGGACCACTTAAGAAAAAAAATTGAAATATTAACTCAATTTGTGTTATCTTATTAAAATATAAAATATCATTAAATTGTAGCAAAATTCCAAAGAAAGGATACATTAAACAAATATATTTAAATGTTTTTATTGTGATGAATGTAATATATACAAATTGTGGTCAGCTGATAGATTTTTGTGTTTTGTGGTTTCATCCAATAGAATACCTCAGAATAGATATTGTCATTAAGGAAAGCTTCTCATAAGAAGCATTTTTCCAGAAGGGATGTAACCTTTTAGATTATGAGTAAATAGTTGCAGTGGGGGGGAATTGAAGGGGACGATGAAAGGGCTAAAGCCACGGGCCACCAATAATAATAAACTAAATTAAGGGCCCCAAAACTTATTATTTTGTATAATATAAGTGACCGGGCCGGGCCCATGTGGAATTGCACTCTTAATCCTCCCATGGATGGCTTTATAATCTGTGATAGTGTGATAAGCGCACCACCCACAATTCCATTAAAAACCTGCTGAGGCAATTTCTGAGACAGTTGACATCTTTTGAACTTGCTGTTAACGTGAAACGGAGGCTTTTTGTGCCTGAAACGGAGGCTTTTTGTGCAAAGTTAAAATAAAGATATGAGCCTTGAGCTAATGAGGTCATTTTTGATTTGGGGGGAAAAGGGAGAATATATATATATTACAAACTGGTCTACTTAAATAGTTTACTGGTACTTTTAAATCATTCATAAGCTATCAGTGGAAACAAGCGATTTTGGCACTTTGATGGAGTTTTTAAAAATATGGCAAGAATTCATTTTCATGATTATGAGTGACATTATTTCTAAACTGATGCAGCTTCTTGTCTTTTGGTCAAGCATCTTTCACTGAATCTAACCGGAAGTCCGTCAACGGGGTGCGGCACAGGTAAGTAACTCATTCGGCTCATGCCATTGGTCAAGCTCCAGGTGCTGGAACGGACCAGTTCCACCAAGAAGACGCGCAGCGCTAGGAGTGCGAACTCTTTGCCAGCGCACATTCTGGAACCACCGCCGAAGGGGAGGTAATGGAACTTCTCGTCGTCCTCCCTCGCCAGCCAGCGGTCCGGGTTGAACTGTTGGTTGTTGGGAAACATCGGGCTGGTTTGGTGAGTCTCCCGTATGCTGTAGGCCACTGTCCAGCCCTCTGGAATCTGATAGCCCTGAAAATCAAATATAAGCAAATATAATAAATAAATATGTACAGTATAGAGAATGAATTATAAATGATTGCTCGGGAAATTTTGACTTAATGTTTTTTTTAATTAGTGAGCGTGGTGGTCATGTGTGACGTGGAGTACAAAACTCAGTAACTTCATTAACTTTCAACAGCATTATTATTCAAGAGACGAAATCACTTACGTTCAATTCAAAGGTCTTGGTAACTTTTCGAAAACCTCCTCCAATAGGGGGCAATAAACGCAGAACCTCCTTGATTACTGCCCCTGTGTACTCGAGCTGTCTCAGCTGATGCATTGTGATGTCTGTTTGTCCTTCTTCCATGAGTCCAAAGTTATCAAGCTCATTAACGACCTTTTCGAGGACACTACTGATGACAAAAGAAAAATGTACACGACTACAATATATTGATTCTGTTACTTTCAGAAAGACCGCGATGATTTTTTATTATCCCAAGGCATATTCTAAATTCCCCCAAAATCCATACCTGTTTTCATGGAGCATTATCAAAAGTGATGTTGCGGCACTAGCCGTCGTGGCGTGTCCAGCAAACAACAACTCCAGACTGAGGTCTTTCAGCTCGCTGTCAGTCAGAGCGTCCCCACCACTGGCTCTGAGCAGCCTCGAGAGAGCGTCCTCCCCCTCCCCTTCGCCTGACTGGTCATCAATTTCCAGCTTCTTTCTCTCCAGACATTCCTGGATCTTATTTAAGAGAAATTTACGTGCGGACATACCCTAAAGGAAAAATATAAAAAAATAACAGAGTTGTAAGATTTCATTTTGAGAGGGGGGAAAGTATTAGCTGAGAGGGTATGGTAGAAAGTGGTATAGAAACATGGTTAGGAAAATAGACATTAAATTATTACATTTTCAAACACCGATAACTTTAATGGGTTCACGGGGCAGTTCAAAGATTGCTTAAAATTCGTAAAATGTAATAATTTAATGTCTTTTTTTCTTGGATACTTTGGATTTCACCGCAGCTAAGTTTCTTAATTTTATTATTTATTTTTATTTTCGTTTTATTTGTGTATTGTATGTTCGTTGAAAAAGGCTCTTTGCCCAAACGTTCGCTGTTTTGTTACGTCCGGTCAGGCTAACACTTACCTTGTTTACGTCTTTTCCATTTAATTTTTTTTAAATTCGTAGATATGTTGGTGTTGGGGAAAAAGATGCAAATAAATCAATACATTTTGGGTAAACTTATAAATCTTTTAACTTTTATCTATAGATTTAAAAAACTGCCAAGCCAATATGACTTCTCGTGTTTAAAGGCTCCTATAATGACATATACAACGTCAGCTGATTATATGCAAAACTGCAGCAAAACCCACCTTGGCAAGACCCATCCCTGGGCACAGAATAGGAAGGCAGAAAAGGTTGTTGGCGAACACTTCGAAAACCCCCATGAGCTCGGGATATTCTCTCGGCTGAATCCGGAAACCGACTAAGGCCTCTGCAGCCAAGGTGAAGGTCATATTCCGGCACTCAGAGTAGCCAGATACTTTATCTTTACAGCACCAAGAAGTAATGCAGTTTTTAACAACCTTTAAAAAGAAATGCTCATAGCTAAGTTGACTTCTTAAAGAAAAGAAAAGTTGTGCATTAATATTTTATTGTTGAGGAAATTAAATAATTCATTAATTAAAATAAAATAATTCAATTAAAATTAATTTTTAAAAAAATTAACTGCCGAATTCACTTATACACAATATGGCCATGTGAAATGAAAAGGTCCCACAAAGAGACACAGAAAAAGGTTCCCTTAGAATTTTTTGATTCATGACTCATGTTTGTTTCAAACTTTTATAGTATTCAAAAAAGATATCCATTTGCGGAAATTCTGTTATGCTCATAAGAAAGATATAAATTTATAAAATTAATCCCTTTTAAATCCTTTGTTCCTTGATTTTAAATTACTTTGAAAATACATCAAAACTACATAAACATTTACCTTTTGCATTACAGGCACATAGTGCTCCATGGCCTCCTGATTGAACACCCTCTGCAGTGCCCTTCGCTTTGTTCTGTGGAGCTCTCCTACGGACATGGATACGGAGCCGTCACCTAGCAGCATCCGGACACTAGTGGGCCAGTAGGCCGTCACCAGGTGGTTTTCATTCATGAGAATCTTTTTCACGTTTGCCGCCCCAATCACCCGGATGACGGGCAGCCCAAGGATGTGAGTTTTGTAGACCATGCCGTGACGTTGCAGTCTGCTCACGTAGAACTCACTGCCCTGTTGGTTATAGCCACATATTTATAAAGACACAAGTATGGATTCAGTAAATCCACTCCCTCCCATCTCTCGGTACCATTGGTTTCCTATAATGTTTGTTAAAATTTCCACTGCAGTTAGGAATTCTATATACACGGGCACAATTTTACCAAGAGATGCGCGTCTTCAAAGGTACCTCAGATAAACTGAAACAAGTGGCGTATTTTCCCATCTAGAATACATATTCTGATGCTGAAAGACTTGAGCGTCAGCGGCATTTTTTGCACGTGTTTTTACTTAATGATTCATTATAAGAAACCCGAATTGCATTGATAGACACATAAATATTGCTTGGGAATTAAATTTAACCCACAATTTCATCAGCGCATGGGGAAATAAATAAAGGTAGAGTTTCATAAGCTAATGATACAATGTAGCACGTACCTTATAAAGCAGTGATAAAGTTTCTCCGATTATTGGAAGACCCATCGAGCCAGGCGGTAAAGGAAGATTGCCACGGGGGCGAGCACTGGCATTGACCCAGATGAGTCGCCTCACGTAAAACAGCAGGGCTGGCAAGACGGTCTTCAGGGTCAGCAGGATGGTGATGGGGAGGCGGATGGCACTGTTGAGCAATAAAGATGGTATACTATCACACAGTCAAGGAAATGAAATTAATTGAAAGTGTGTGTGAACATGTTAAGTGAAGAAAATAGAACGAGATATAATACGGAAGCTTAATAAATAACATGAAATTGAGATGACGTTGAAGTAAAGAAGCCTTCTTCAGCAGACGAAAAAAGAACTTCATATGGATTAAAAGATTAAGTTTCAGAATATCTCAGTCTATTGGAAAATGTTGATGAATCTTAGTGAATTTAAATTAAAAAATAAATATTTAATGTAATATGTAACCTGTCCTTATTTTTAAACAGTCTCATTCATTTAAGAAGGCACGTGAATGTTTGTTGTCCTAACAGTGCGAGTACATATAATTAATAAGATTGGTAACTTTCTGACAACAGCCTGTACTGTGTTGAACTTTAATTCTCCATGAATCCCTATAGCTTGTTGTTGGTTACGCCAGAGCTTGGACACTGCTTCTCCATGTTCCAAAAATGGGGTCAAAATACCCTCTCACCATTATCCTTACATGTCAAAATGTCAAGTAATTCTCTTCAGAACGTCATATTTATATTCACTGTATGTGCGGTCAATATAAACTTTTGAAGTTAAAAAATACTACAACAGATTTGAACAATGATTACAGCAATGATTGGATCATTAGTGTGGTGAGGTAGTTGGAATTAATGGGGAATTGAAGACTCTGTGTAATTAGCTAAAATAATTTCTTTATTATAATATTCAAACTTTAACCGTATGACTTTGTTTCAACGCTAATGCTTCAATTCTGGCACCGGCCGGTACACTGAGATTAGATGCTGGTCATGTAGAGCTGATTAGTTCAAACCCCTTGGAGATACTCATTTATGAAATGTTTAACAACAGAAACCTTATTTAGCGTCGTAATCACACTGCACGGTGTGAAGAGATTTGTAAGAAGTCCAGATTTGGATACAAGGTCACGGCCTTCTAACAGAGAAGGAGCAGGGTTTTCGCAGTACCTCAAACTTAACCCAAAATTCTTGTTCGTGAATGTGACAACGCTACGGCGAGGTCACACCACCATTATATTTATTTGTCTGTTGACACGTTACGAAACGCATTGGTTTACGACGTCATACATTTGTATTCAAGCTGCCCCTGGGTACAACACTAGTCAACATGTCGGGGGGGGGGGGGACTTCCAAGCTTGTAAATTGTTGGCTACTCCAAGCAAATGTGTGGGCAAATGTCGCTAGCCATGATAAAAGAAATTAGGGATTTTTTATGAAGGTTTGGGAAAGTTTGACTTTTTTGTTTCCTCAACACCTCTAACATTTACCAAGACAGATGTAAAATGTAGGCGAAAATGAATAGAAAAAAAGGTTGGAAGGTCACAGCGGGAAAGGTTTTGAGGGGCGGTGAGATGGGGGCGTCTATAGAAATAGCAACATGGTAATTTCTCGGAAACTTTTCAAATGTGGCCTCCCTCTAGATCGCTAATAAATGGTTTGAACTTTGAGGCAACGACAGCTTGTTGCGACCACCACCATCCGCCAGGCACAAGTAAGTTCTTTGTGAGACGGGCGATAACCCCCACCCCTCCCCTGAGTGAGGAGGTGAAGATGAAATGGGGAAGGGAAAGAGGTATGGGGGGGGGGCTGAAACGATTACGTTTGGCGTGGGTCTTCAGTCATGGCATTCAAACAGTCCAAATCTCGGGGTCAGCCCTAACAACGTGAGGTAACAGGCCCATTGGTTTCGGACACTTGTAGCCCACGGTTATGTCCGGTGGTGCGTGACAAACTGAGTCTTGTTTTTGTTTACGCTCAAAGAGAACTTTTCAAGTCACGCTCGACCACGGGAGGGAGGAAGTATCGACTACGCTCTGAATGTTCGGTATCCGAATAACAGGGTATCGGAATCGGTGTTTTAAGAGCTTTAAAGATTATGATCACGGCTTTTATAATTATCGAGTATAGACTGTAGAGATTAAATCAGACGAATAACAAAGGATTAGTAATGTACCAGATTATGAGCATTAGCTTGAGAAAAAAAATTCAATGTGAGCAAATGAGTTTGTGGGTCGTAGCTTATGATTACATTTACATGCCATGCACTTTGAGGTAATTAAGTGCCATTTTGAAATCGCTGCAACGCTTGTGACACGTGACTTTGGACACGTCAGAAACGTGACCTTTCGACCTTGGCATTGTTGCCCAATGGCACTTACACGAGCAGAAAGCAAACATCTTATGGTCACGAAGATATCCAGAGATAGATTAGGGCTGACGACTTTGCGGGATTAAACGTTTTAATCTTACTTTGTACACATTGTACACGTTCGTGGTAATCCCTGGCTACTGACCTACTGGTAGCCAAATTAACAACAGGTGCCTTGGAAATGAAATTTTGGAAGCCACGCTGTTAGGTACGACATCAAAGCTTGTGTAAAAAAAAACACTAAGGAAAGCGAACCAAGAGTGTTTCACAATTAGCCCCACCCACACCTTTCCACAGACTCCAATAGATGAATAGTTATACAAGTTGCACATACACTTGGAGAATTGCGATTTTATTCACTAAATAAAACATCGTTTTTTTGTGTGCATAATTTACAGTAGTTTATAATTTGACGATTGTGTGAATAATTAGCTTATATTTGAATTGGATCAAGTTCCCCCCCCCCCGCCACAAAATTTCGTGCTATCCGATCCAGTTGTTAAAAAACGCATCGATTGAAGCAATCAAATTACTAGCAAATGCTTTTTGCGTGCAAGGTTCTTGCACGAGTGTCACTTTTTAATCAATTCAAATTTACATAGGTTTTGCAAGAAAGATGATAAATTTATTCCTGCAAAACAGTTGAACTGATTTTGAACATTAAACTCCACTTCAAATTAACAGTAATTAATCATTTTGGTAATATACATGTTAAAATTAAAATGTATTTGTGAGTCCGCAAGAATAAAATGAAATCAACAGATTCAACAAAGAAAAAGAAAACCAACCAAAATAAAATACCACGTTACTTTGACCACAGTTCCTTGGCATTTCTTCCTTACTTATAATATTTGTGTGGTTAGAAGTATTCTAACAAGAGTAGGGGGCGGGGGTGGGCAAAAATAAGCAGATTGTTCGCAGTTCGTTGACCCTGTTACCTTATATAGTCTCACCAATAAACAAATCAACAAGATTATTTTAAAAATTGGAAAGTAAACAACATTAACAATAACTCACCAGTATAATGCATAGATGTCGAAGTCTGAAAACGCAAAGATGTCTTCTTCTTTACTTGAAGGCGATGAGCAGTTCATGTTTATACTCGCCTTGGCGTATTTGGATTCCACAGGAAAGCACGCATCCATTTCTTATTTTGATTCTGCCAACAAATCGAGCAACTGAAGACTTTCTCTCTTACACTGTATTCAGAAATCTGCTTCAAATCCTTCTTTCTTCAAGTGACCGGCATAAACAATGATTGCCGTGACTTATTGTTGAACAACTCAGATAAAAGTCAGCATATATTTTTTTTCCTTCAAAGGTTCAAAGTATGTTGTGGTATGAATTGTTATTGCACGAAGCTCATGAAACCCATCGTTTAATCTGAATTTGTTGACTGACGATTGCGGAGGGGAATTTAGTTAGAGTTGAGGACACGCGCTGAGCTTTTAAAATATAGGGCGCGTATTGTAAGACGCGGGTGATAGGATGAAGGGGCCTAGGGGGGAGGGGCATAAATTCTTAAATTTCTATTTAGGGGACTCAGGTAGCCCCGTCAATCAGATTTCCGTTGCTTTGATTGGTTGAATGTTCCGAGGCTTTATTCAAGGGTCCCCGTTCAGGGGTGGGTGGGAGGGAGGAAAGAGTCTTATGGTATATTTGAATTTTCTTGATAATCGCCATCTTTTAACCTATGAACATTCCCTCCATTAAGTAAAGGAACGAATAAGACAACAATAATAAAGCTCAATAAAATATTTGAATAATTTTGACTATGGTAAACGTCATTGCACATGACTATGAGACATGAGCTTGTATTTTTTGCTCGTTTCAATTAGATAAAATGAGTTAAATGACTCTACCTAGTCCTAACTTTGGTTAGATTTAAAGATAAGTTCATCCTTTGTCTGATAATGAATTAATATCTCCCTCATGTCTGAGGTTTAAAAAAAAAAGTGTTTTCGGTAGATTTAGGGCAGGGCAATTTATTACAAGTTACAAGAAAAATTTCTGTGTGTCAGAAAGTTGTCTACTATTTGAAGTAATTAAACACTTTTGAGATGGTGCTTATAAGATGACCTAAAATGCCTAAAATATTAACGGGTATCTGATGTGGAGTCAACACGGTCTTAAGATTTAACTACTCGACGAGAGCCGGTACACATGAGTGTGAGTGGTAGAGGACAATTTAAAAAAAACACACTAACATGATCCCTTATTTATCATGAGTTATAAATCCTACAAATGAGAGAAGAGTAATGCTACATACTACATAAGCACTTGTTTAATTAAGAACCACGAACGGGGAGGATATAGTTTGTTTCATTGTACACAACAGCGGTTAGTATTTTGTGTTTTCAATTATCCGTTGACTTGTTGGTTATGAAACGTTAAAAAAATTATTAATATATTTTTAAAACAATTTTTGATGAGGTGATACCGTAAAATGTAAACTGACTTGCTCTAACACTCATTTAATATATGAAATGTTAAGCAAAGAAAAGAAAATTTAAATTAAGAAAACAACAGGCAACATCACACCAACAAGCCCATAGATACTGTGCGTTAACTTTCTCCCCCCCCCCCACCACCTACCATGTCGTCATCATCTCCATCTGGGACCTGGTCACCATTATCACCTCCAGGACTCGTGAAAGTCTCCCTCACCATTTCCAACTTGTTCCCCTGTCACCCGAATGGCTCTCCGTGTCCACCCACCCGGCTCCACCTTTTCGTTTCCACAACTTATTTAGTTTCTCAACATCAACGTTTTATTAAGCTTCCGTTAATCTAGCACCACCTGTTATTCATACAATGCCACAATCCCAGGGACGTGACCACATTGCAAGCAAATACACATGTATAGTATACACAAGTTCTTTTTTCCTCCTTAAATATTTGGCCCCTATCCGCCTATCCATTATGTAATTGTAGGAGGTTTTAATTACTAAAATATTTCTATATTGAGCGTAAATTAACCTTTTAATGTCTAGAATATATTTGTGTTCCGTATTTTATTTATTTGGAAAACAACAACAACAACAATAACAAAAACGAAAAAAAAAACAACAAAAAAACAACAAACAAACAAACAAGTCATTGATAAGGATTAAAATATTTTTTCTCTTCGAGCAATGTTCCCAACAGGTGATAACACATTAAACACTATGGAATCTAAATCTTGATAAATTCAAAACGTTTCATTTCGATGATAAAAAACTTATCGAACTGACGTCTTGTTATAATTCAGTTTGTTCAGTTTTGCTATTAGCTGAAAAGTTTGCCTTTCACCCTTCATTTATGTTGACGAAAGCCGAACATAATTTATGCCTTCCTATGGACACTATGGTAATTTAACTTTCCAATCAGGGTTGCAGTCTTGTCGATCTTTCTTTGGCAATCATTGGTTTTCTAACAATCATATTCAATTAAATTCATGGTCACCTTAATTTTATTAGTGATATAACTGTGTATTATTCCTTTTATTACTTATATGTAATGTTTTATTGAAAATATTTTTCAAGAATATATTATCATTATTCTTTTGGTTATAGATTTAATTCAAGCAGCCTTGCGTCAAAATAGCGTTTTTAGATTTTAGTAGACTAGGTTCAAATTGACGTATCCATACTTTAATCCGACAGGCTAGGTTCAAAATGACGTTCGTAGATTTCAGACCACCAGGCTAGGTTCAAAATGACGTTCGTAGATTTCAGACCACCAGGCAAGGTTCAAAATGACGTTCGTAGATTTCAGACCACCAGGCTAGGTTCAAAATGACGTACCTATACTTTTGTCAATCAGGCTAAGTTCAAAATGACGTTCTTAGATTTCGATTGAACAGGTTGGGGTTATATTGACGTGCCTTGACTCGTATTTGCCTCTATAAACTCTATACATGATAGTAAAACAGCAAGACACTAATTAACAGGCTTAAAAAGTAATAAATAAATTTTCTATTTGTATTCAAAATATTTCTTGTCCAAAATACACAGTTTGAATGTATTTGCGCTTCTTAAACTTAGATTAGTTTTCATTAAAATTTTTTTGGTTAAAAACAAAACTCGTTTAGAAATGTAGGCTCATCCAAGTGAGACGCCAAAGTGACAGTGATGCCTTGACAATTTCCATTTTTATCTCCTGCATGTGAAGTAATCTAAATCATATCGAACGGGATTTTCTTTTAACCATTTGAGAAAAATATTATTGTATTGATTGAATACAGCGATTTCAAAATCAAACTATCGAATCTTCAAAGGCAAACATAATTTCACTTCTGCTCCTGATTTATGAGACTCTTATATGTCTTATACACTAAAGGTCTGTGTAATATTTTGTGCGCGTTTAAACTCGTTTTTTTTTTTTTTTTTTGGGGGGGGGGGGGTGTTTGTGCATACGCGCCACTCGTCTGTTAACAGTTCTGTTTCGTGTTGTTTCTTTGCTTGAAATAGGACCTTCGTTCTGACTTGCATTGTACAGTTTGATTGTGCGTTTGTGATATTTTAAGTTATCCAACTCACTCACAGAGAAAAAATAAATTTGGAGTTCGCTGACTCAAACGGTCTTCGTAGGTAAGGTAAAGAGAAATTCGTTAATCTAAAGTTAAATGAAATTTTATTTTCAAGAAATACAAATACTTGTATAAACTGGGTTATTTTGATTTTGAGATTCGCAGTGAATTTGTTTTGTTTAGATGACATCGTAATGAAAAACTTAAATGATAAATTATAATCAAATAACAAGTTAAAGAAAAAAACCCGCAACAATTTCTTAGTAATTTTTTTTTAACTTCATGTCACCGTCAACCTCCCTTTACCTCCCCCCTCACTCCCGCGTTTAGAATTGAGATTTAAATCAAGATTTGACCCCATTTCCTCCCACGCGAATCCACTGAGCTCTCTTCTCCATTCACCAACCAACAAACAATGGGGGAGCTGATGTAAAGATGGGAGGATGGCGCGAGGGCAAGTGTCAAAAGGTCACGAGGAGCGGTCAAGCGGGTCAATGACGTAACGGGCCGGTATCTCCTGTGCCTCGGGGTGGTGTGTGTGTGTGTGTGGGATGGGGGTGATATTTCCGTGCCTCGCCCAGGCCAGCCAAGCGTCCACCTCGTGAGTTGGGACAAATAACGCCTTGTCGTAATCGACGGGATTGGTTCAGTGGGGGGGGGGGGGGGTGAATAATAGAGGGGGCGCCCACACGCCGTAAAAACTGCCCCGAGGATAACCCCTGCACCACCGGGGTTTTCTGGTAGTCGTTCGGAATGTTTGGGGAATATCTAAGCACACAACGAGGCTCGCGACTTCCAAAACAAACACATTAACTCCCTTGTAATGACAGGTTCGGCTCCGGGGTTAGAGGAAGTTTCTTTCCTTGAATGATCCAAGCAGTCCAAGCAACTGGCTTTGATTTGATGCTTTGAAATTATATTCGGTTTTCGTTAATATAACTTTTTCATTAATACATCACATAAAACATTAATTATGTTGCTAAAAAAGTTACGTGACCATTTAATGTTAACACATATGGATATATANGTGTGTGTGTGTGTGTGTGTGTGTGTGTGTGTGTGTGTGTGTGTGTGTGACACACACAATTAATCGTCACAACTGTATACTGTAAGTCGTTCGGTTAGTTCACATCAATTGTCAGAATTATTTAGTCCGTCCTCACTAGTACAAGTTGAGTTAATTCTACCAGGGTCAAACCATTACTTGCACCCGCTTCCACTTGGTCAGTTGTAACTTTCTTTTGACAATAACTTTTTTTTTATTGTTTATGTGCATTCCGGATGATAAGGCTTAATTAGAAGTGTAGAGAAAAGCACCTTCCATTGCGGGAAATGATCTCGGCATTTTTTCTGCATTACGGAATTAAACTAATAAAAAAATTGCACAACTAATCTTTACATAGGATGAGGTGAGCCCAATTACAGAAATAACAACAAATTATTGATGTTTTTTTTGTTGGTATAATGTTAATGAACACGATGTTTTGTGTGCGTATATAGATATATATTCTTGAAGGGGAAAAAAGAAATTGGTTATGAAGATGAGAAAATATAAGTTACATTAGCTTACTGCATTTATGTTTGTTTCCAACATGAATAGTCGTTTCAATGCTCCAAGAGCCTCGGGACACCAACTTTTAATATTAAAAAAAATACAACAAATTACAAATATGATAACAGTGTCAACCAGAGGCGTCACTAGGGTTGGTGTCACCCGGGGCGGTAGCTCATGGGTGTCAACCCCTCATGATTTAACCAATAGAACTCCTCCGAGTTTTCCAGTGACAAATAACGGGAATATATAGAATTTTACAGTCTGGTGTCACCCCCCTGATGGTGTCACCCGGGGTGCCCCGCCCCACGGCACCCCCTAGCGACGCCACTGGTGTCAACAGTAAGAAAATCTAAAGAGACATAACTAAAAGTGTTTTCGTTCCAGGTAAACATGGCAGCGACAAGGTTGGGGACCATTATGGGATCAGACTTCTCCACACGTATAATGTGTCGATAAATTTGGGGTTGTCCATAAATGACATCACGCAATTTTGGCCGATTTTTAATCCCCCTCCTTCTTCACAAAAACTTAGACCCCCCTCCTATATGACTTCACAAAGCTTTGGCCCTCCCCGTTCCCTTAAAAGTCGTATTTTCTATTTGAAAATGAGCATGTTTCAAATATGTAAGTGAAGTAAGTTAAACTTTTATTCAAAGTATCATGTTTCTAATTGACATCAGAATTCTTAAACTCCCCGCTCCCCCCTCGTCAAGCACCGTCACAAAAGTGTGGATCCACCTCCCCCTAGGTGCGTGACGTTGTTTATGGACGGCCCCTTTCTCAGATTAATGAACAAAATGAAAAAAAATCCCCCTCCCCACACCTCTAACTGGAAGCGCCCGTTTACGATAAATAACGTAAATATATTTTGCAGATTTATGCTCACAAATTCTAGATAAACGTTAAGTCGGTAAACAGTTCTAAGGATTATTAATTATTATTATTAATATTTTTCTTTTGATTAGGTATGAAAATACCCTCTTCAAGAGTTTGCCACTAACTGGTGAAGGCTTGAAGTCGTGAAAGTTCAGGAACTTGCGGTTGGTCAAACGCCGATATAATTATGGTAGGGAGTGGCCGTTGGAATTTAAAAAAAAAATTGAAGTGGACGCGTGTCTTTAGATGGACAGGTGGCCCCATGAAAAGGGCACCTCTTGTTGTTGTCGGCATTTGGAAGGATGACCGGGAAGTGACCAAAGAGAAGGGTCAAAGGTTGTTCACTTTGTGCCCTCAGGTCAAGCCCCCGAAAGGCGATGTAATTCTTTGATCTCATTCCGGGGTTGCGTCTGTCTTCGTGCTTTGGAACATATTTAACAGATTTATTTGGAAGATGTGCATGGGTTTCTAGGAATTTCTCTTTTTTTCATAGCCTAGTAATGTTTGTATGATGTGAGTTTCTAGCATTTTCTCTTTTTTCATTGCCTAGTAAAGATGTGTTTCTAGGAATTTCTCTTTTTTCATTGCCTAGTAATGTTTGGAAGATGTGTTTCTAGAAATTTCTATTTTTTTTCCATAGCCTAGTAATGTTTGGAAGATGTGTTTCTAGAAATTTCTATTTTTTTTCCATAGCCTAGTAATGTTTGGAAGATGTGGGTTTCTAGGAATTTCTCTTTTTTCATAGCCTAGTAATGTTTGGAAGAATAATGAAAAAAAAATCAGTAAAGAAAATTGTCCTGTGACTAAATCAGTATTATTGAGACTCGATGATTTTGGAAGGCATTTCAGCGTCAGTGTATGTTGAAGGGGTCGCTACCAACGATTGCTCGGTTTGCTGTCGTCTGAACTCTCCGACTTCTTGTATAAAACGTTCAGTGAGCGTCAGAAAGATCAAAAACAAGTTCAAGCAGCCGACAGTAAGAGCAGCACGCTGTACTTACGTTTACCTTCCATCTGAATCTTATCAAATTGAAAAGACGTAAACAAGGTAAGGGTTAGCCTGGCAGGACGTAACAAAACAACGAACGTTTCGGCAAAGAGCCCTTTTCAACGGACATACAATACACAAATAAAACGAATATAAAAAATAAAAACTTAGCTGCGGTGAAATCCAAATAATCGAAGAAAGTGGTTGAACACGTCGCTACCAACCAGCTGAATCTTAGAAAACAATATAAAACCATTAAAAGATTTCAGAAAAAAAATATTCAGCTTGCGCTTTAGGAATATAGTGAACTTTTACAACCACTACTTCTCCTGCCATCACTGCCCTACCCCGCCCACATACAAGTCTTGTTTCGTGGTTCCGTCCATAGTTGAAGAGTGGGTAATTGACTGAAATCGGCAGTAAAAGCAGCCAAAGGGCCGTCAATAAAGTACGTCACGCTGTTTTGGACCATTTTCACCCCCCTCCCCCTGTCACAAACTGTCACAAATCTCGCACCCCCCTAAAGTACGTCACACTTTCGTACAAAAATATATTTTTTTGTTAACAAAATAAATAAAATTTAACATAAAACACCGTGACGTCACACATGGCCGGACACCCCCTCCCCTGTCACAAATTGTCACACTTTCTTACACCCCCTCCCCCCTCTAGGGCGTGACGTACTTTATGGACGGCCCCATAGGTGAATAAAATGCATGTTACTAATTTGTTTAAAAAAAATTAAATTCTGTTTGTGTGTCCCAAAGTTATCAAGTATGTCACTGAATAGGTGAGTAGGGTAAATATGGTTAGCCTGAAAAATACAATACAAAAATGGGAACGTATCGGAACGAGGTGTCTTCATCCACGAAGAAAGACTTTCTGGTTTATCTTTATAATTCGATTACTCAACGCATTTTTAATATCTTTTTGTTGTTTAGATTTTTTCGCTATACGCCATTTATCTTGTGTTTATTCAATGCATGATTCCTTTACCTTTAGCTGTATTGCAGTCTAAATCAAATTTTTGAAGTTTTTAAAACTTAAGCTTTTGAGCCAACAACTTCAACGAAACAAAATTAGGATAATATGAAATCATTAAATAAAATATTACAGTGACTTATTTAGAATAGAAAACTAAATGTTAAACATTTGAATCGATTAAAAAAAAATTGAAACCATTGTTAAAATTAAGTGAAACTAGTGAATTTATAACCAAAGAATCGATTATATAATTGTTTCGTTTTAACTTAACGGCAGACTAAGATAAAATGATTTTTACGATTATACTTATTTAAAATATTAAAACAGCTCACTTTCACATCATTCAAGGACGTTTATCAAAATGAAGGTAACACCAATTACAATTAATTTTATAGGTAATCTTTGAGCCCATTGACATTTGTATAATTTCTTGTTTAAACTCTGTGCACGCGAGCTGTGAGTACAACCTGAGACAACGGTTGTCGACGGTCAGGTCGGGTCAAGACATCACCCAGAGGTCAATCTGTCGGTCAAATGTCTTGGGCCCTGCTTTAATGAGGACATCGCGGTTATCTGGGATGGACCTGGCACAAAGAGAGAGTCTTACGGAGGAGAATCCCTGAGGACGAGAGGTGGGAGGGTTCGATTCAGTTCAAGCATGGCCCGCCTTGATGGCCTTGTGCTCACACTCCCTTAAGGACAGTCCACGGCCTTTTGGGGGCGAGGAAAGGCTGGCATTAAACTACCGTTGTGTCGGGTTCTATGAATGATTTAGAGATGTCAGTTTTAGACACACATAAACAACACACAAGGAACTCACATCTTCCATTGTGTCAGTCTTTCTGTCTCAGTGTCAAAAATTCACACTTAAATCAGCCCCGTACTTTGTCACCAAACTTCTGGTTTTGTGTCTTCCACGCCCTAAAAAATAAAGGCTTATTTATTTATTTATTTATAAAGGACGCTTCTATAGCGCAGTTTCTTAAAGCTCACTGCGCTTTACAAAAACACTACCAAAAATTAATAGTTGCATTCAATAATCATACATCTTACACAGTAAAAATACATGGAAGAATTTCAACATATTTTATGTTACAAAATAAAACGAAGAGGTAAAGTTCTTTTTCAATTAATATAGAAATAATAAACAATTAAGCAAGGAGACGAATAAGGAAATGAACAAGTAATAAAACAAATTATGTAACAACAAATAAGTAAACAAATAAAGACATAAATAATTAAAACAAGTAAACCAATAAACAGAAAAACATACACATAAAATGAATAAATAAACAAATAAACACACAAACAAACAAACATACAAACAAACAAATAAAAAATTAAAACGTTTTAGCTATTATTTGTATGAACCCTATGTCTATGTGAAACGAGTGTTATAGAAGTTTAAAACATCTAAAAATGGTAATGACATTTCAGTGAAAGCGAGTGTGATTAAAACATAATTACAATAAGACAAAACAAAATATACGCATTTAAGAATCAATATAAACACGTAACCCATCTACACCCATGCACTTGCACCGATACAGACACACACGCATACACACACTCTCTCTCTCTCTCACACGCACACACACACACACACACACACACAAACAAAGAGTCTCAGAATAATGTGATCATCACAGATTGTAGGCTTGTCGAAACAGGTGAGTTTTTAGGGAGTTTTTGAAACGTGGTAGGGAGGATGCATGGCGGACATTTGAAGGGAGAGAGTTCCAGACAGTAGGAGCTAAAGCCTGAAAGGAGCGATCACCGTAGGATTTTGTTTTAGTTCTAGGGACCGAAAGAATGCGACTGTCTTGAGAAGAGCGTAAGCTTCTGGTAGGGGTGTAGGTGTGGAGAATCTCAGAAAGATAAACGGGGAAAAGAGGCTTACGAATTTTGTATTAACTTTAGAAAGGGTTTTTAAAGTTTGGAAGGTGACAAAGACATTTTTAATTAGAAATATTCTCATTTGATGAAGGGACGCAAAATATATTACTCCCACCCTCCCTTGAAAACAAACAAAATCATTTACGTCATCGTTATAACCGCCAATCCATTAACAAACAAAACTTTTTCTGATATAAGCGCCCCAATGCTTTGTATACTAAGGTAACTGTCAAATCATATTCACTGCAAAATAATACAAATAATAGAAATCTACTGTGTTATGTAAACAGTGAAGTTTTTACTTTAGTTTAATATCATTACAATGTATCATGCATAGAATTACCTTTGGTATGTTCATGTACGGATGATGTAGCAAATGGAATCAAACTGAATGTAAACTAAACCGAAATGTTTTATATTTAGACATGGACAAATATTTGTGCAATATCAACATTTTTTGTTGTTGAAATAACGAATCAACATTTATGTGCGTTTAGAATTGAAATATTTAAATGATGTTGAAAATAAATAGTTAAATATATATTTAAATTCAACACCTGATATTATATATCAGTCAGTCACTACCCCACACTCCAGTTTACTCGACCCAGCCTATCAAAGTGTGTTTTTTGTTAATCCAAATCAAACATGATTGATTCGCACTCCAAAGACTGAAGAATCGACCAAGGGACATAATCACAAATGTGTTAAACACTAACAAACTATGATGCAAATGAGCGTCTTTTCGAAACAAAATCAATCATTTGTAAAATTTTAATTTTGAAATATTAATTGAGCAAAATATTTTAAAGAAATAAAATTAACCCACCTTTAAATGCACAGACATCCATTTTTATAGAATGACTTCAAGGATTGGTGTGCCATCATTTAGCCATCATTGTAATACGGAGGATATTTATATTTTTGATGAGTTTAATACCCAATGATTCTTCGAAACTTTAGTGTTTCATAGAGGCCTAAGCCAGTAGTGTCCAAAGTCCGGCCCGCGAGCCAAAAACTGGCCCACGAATCAATTTTAACTCGCCCGCGGCATTATTTGAAGTAATTAATTGACTGAAGTATTATTTCTTTCATAACATCATATTTATTATAAAAGACAACATTTTGTACTATTGTGAGTATGTCAAATGATTGCGAAAATCGAAAATATTTTATTGTTTACCGGTTACTACTCTTTCAGTCTTAAGGACTCAATAAGGGGAACACATTTAGTTGATTCTGTTTCCTCTGCTGTCATTGAAGTTAAATTACCAAGAAAACAATATCTTCATTTATTGTTGTTGATGCCCCTGCCATCACTGGTGAACACAATTGACTAGCAAAACGTGTCTATATCAAAGTCAGGGAAGAGACTAGCAAATATTTTAAACTTGGCTGTATCATTCACCAAGTCCCTTGTGCCATACACCTTTGAGGTGATCGTGTCCTTAAGCCAGTGATAAGGGCTATGAACTCTATTCGATCTAAATCCCTGTTTCATCGCCAGCGCCAGCAGTTTATTCTTGACATCCTGGGAGAATACCAAGATTAGTATTCCAATGGTATGCATGGCACATCAATCTATTTGCAGCATACAAGACCTCAGTTTCACCCTTATCGTTTAAAATTTGCAATAACTTCTCAACCGACGTAATTTTTGTTTATTATTATAATCCGGCCCGCGAACATCTTTACATCAAGGAATATGGCCCACCATGAAAAGGTTTGGACGCCCCTATAATATAGCCTAAGCAAATCGTTATTTCAGATAAGCTGAAGTAGACTATTTAGTTCACAAACAGCAGCACGCCAAACACTTGTTTTAGTTTTATATAACTGCACAGGATGAAGCAGTAGGTGTTAGCTTAAAGTTAATGACATCTATGACAGTACGAACTCTTCACCTCAACTGCTTATACGCGTAAAGCCAGGGTTTGACGGCCAATAAAAATAATTCATCGGAATTGTTTCAAAAACATTAATTTGTTGCTGGTATTAAACTCCGAATGTCTGGTAAGTATTTATTTTTTATTGACGCCTTCATCTGGTTGTTATTAACTCCCACCCCAACCCCATACCCTGCACTAAATTAACATTGCTTTGCCCCGACTTTAGGAATGCGAGTATTGATCCAGTTTTATTGACATGTGTGAATTAAACGCTTTGCTTTGACGGAAGCAAACATAACATAACCGTTAAATATCGACGTATTGTCTCCGTTTTAAATTCGAGCCGCACGCACTCTCATTGCTGTGCTCAAGGAAATGCTCACCAAAGGGTTAAATAACAATCGTGGTTGATCATTCCTTCCCCTTAAAAAATATTGTTCAGTTTTGACAGATATTGAAGTTTTTATGTTGTTGTTATAAATAATTAATAACTTAGAAAAATTTCTCACACATAGTTTGGAATAAAGTAAGAAAGCAAAAGTTTTTGCATTATTATTACAATTAATTATATTTCTTTTAACGCGGTTTGTAATTTACAAGTAAGCTTGCCTGTACTGTTGAGACAAAAACCAAAAACTGAGCTGTTTGCGAGGTGGCCAGACAAATAGAAAATGGCCAAGGTCCTATATAATTCGGTTTGAGTTTTAGTTTATGAAGTAAGGCGGTCGGCACAATTCGGCAGAAATTATTCATTGTTATATGTTAATTTTGGTTAGACTTAAGGGTATTAATACATTATATATCATCTATATATCATCTCGAGTGGAGAGCTCGATATATATCTTTAAAATACTATCATTAACGAATTCAACTGTCCGATAAAATAAGCTTCATACCTAGCTTCAACCAATGACATCCTTTAACTCCATCCCTGCTGCCCATGCCATTCCAACCCCTAGAGTTACAGCATTCTCGACAATTACAAAATGAGCATGAAAAAACTTGTTCCTTACGCCACATTTAACAATTTAGCACAGATAAACAGAAAAAAGTAATTTAAAAAACAACACAAGAATTCAAACGATGCATTTGATCTTCACAAATTTCTTAGTTTGCAAAAAAAATAAAAAATCTTTTCTAATTTACTGTAAAGATTAACAAGACGTTAAAAAAGAGCTTTTGTTTGAAATAGCCAAAGAAATGTTTTTTAAAAACAAATTTTGTTTAACATCTTATTGAATTAAAAATTCAAATTGATTTATGTTTTAATTTAATTACATTAAATGTGCCTTGATACTCTCTGTCTTAAATAATAGCGCCATTTAATGGTTGGGTTTACATAATATTTCACAGTTCAGATCATAAACTAAAGAGGCTTTCTGTCAACTGTTAAAAGCTGAAAATATTTGAATCGTTTTCCCCCCGCTGTTGTCTTGTAAATAGCGAATGAGAGAATTTTTTAAAAAGACTGTTGGAGATCAAAGAATTTTTAAAATTAGTGTATGTATAATAATACATTTTAAATTGATTTCAAGTTTGATTCATAGCTACAGCCTTTGAAATCCTGTGTAAAATTTCAAAAAAAAAAAATTCAATTGAGCGTATACAGAACCCGCGAATATGGGAATCACATGTAAAAAAAAAATAATAGTGATACATTCGTATACCTGTAATTAGTTATTCTTCACGTGACATCAATAACTCCCACGGCTAATTATATCAGCCGTTTGCCGACAGGTAGAAAATTAGAACACTTACTAATGGGGTTTTCCTTTTATCTTCACAACAAACGTTGTGTATGTCTTGATGTGTTTAAATCGATGTGTCCTTTGTTTTTCCCAGTCACGTTTTGTTGAAGGCAAATATTTTCTGTCTTCGTTGTAAGCGGAGTTAGAAAGTTTTACATAACGCAATGCAATGGTACATTGACCTTTCTTGTGCCATGGGCACGTTTTAGATCGAGTTATTTAGCGTTTCCAAATTAATTTCTAAATTACGTTAATAAGCTGATGAAATCAAAATGAAAATGAAGTTCAACATTTAAATAAATCCACATATTCTTTGGCCGATTACACATTTTTATTGAAAGGCCGCTCTTTTACGGCGAGGCTATAGTTTTAGCCAGTGGCGTAGCTAGGGGGGGGGCGGAGGGGGCGGTCCGCCCCGGGCGGCACTCATTCAAAGGGCGGCATTTGTGGGCATTTGAAAAATAAACTCAGACATTTCTGAAAATCGCCCCTTTTCTTTTGAAGGGAAAAACCATAGTGATACAAAAATAATCTCAATTTTGAGTTTAAATTAAAGGATTCGAGCAACATTTGTTTGGTTACATAGTGGTTGTTATAACTAACGCAGAAAATGTTTAAAATTTAAAATCGCTCAAAAAAGGTAACTATTTGTTTGCAAAATTAAGCGGTACACGTCACAGATGGCGCTTTTATAAGAAAACTGCACAAAAAACAACAACGCATCACCGCTTGTCCGAATATATGTAGTATTGATATCACACGACAGTTTTAGCGTGGAATTTCGACATTCGCAGAATGTTGCGCTAACAAGTACCTACATGACATATTTGTTCAAATATTGTGTTTAAATTGCAAGTAGCAAATTATATTACTGTTTCAGGTTTTATAAAATTATTGTAAGGTAACTTATTAAAAACGAAATTTACTTTGTTTTTATTGCATTAAAGTAACGCATATAGCTTGTATTTTTCATTAATATATGGTTACTAATTAAAAATGAACGATTATTCATTTCTCCATTAATAAACACCACAATAACATAAATAATTCCGAAAAAGACATACTTTAAAATTTCAAGCGTCTTGGAAAATTGACATTTGCAGTAACTAGTAAAACGAGATCAGTTGCTGGAATTTTACTCAATTCATTGCAATCTTTTACTTTTCTATGGTGTCTAGATTTATGGGAACCCGTCTTTTTTAAATTAATGCAAACTATGCAAACCCATTTGACGAAACAAATATATGTGCTAATACAGAACGCTGTTGCAGAGAGTTGAAGATATCGACTAGATACCATGTTAAAGGGAGAAAAATATGAGTGGGGAAAATTCAGAAGACGTGGTTCTATCTTTAGAGCAAGAAGTACAACGAGAAATGTTTTTATCCACAGATGTAATTATAAAAGAAAATAAAAGAACGAGGTGATGAGTTACATGTCCTTGCAAGAAAATATCCATGTATAATACTATGCCATCTAAGATTCTAAATGAAGAATTTGAACATCAATTAAATTTCTTTATTTACATTGGTAAAGAAATGTTCGAGATTGAAAGAGAAAGAATCCAGGTTTTTATGGCAGTACACGGGGCCGGTCTTAGCTATTGTGGGCCCCTATGCAGCTTAGTATGCAAAACTGATTGCGTGGGCCCCAGTTTGGGTAGGTATAAGGTATTAATAAAGATAATAAGTGAAAAATAAGATAGGTTGGGACAATAAAGGCGCAGGGCCCACTGCGACC
>MUZC01000032.1:1764865-1775764 GCA_002072015.1 Radix auricularia | reverse complement strand
CCCCCCCCCCCCGCAAAGTAAGCCACACTTTCGAACACAATAATTTTTTTAAATTATCAAAATAATTAAAATTTAAAATAAAGCACCATGACGTCAAACATGGCTGGACACCCCCTCCCCCGTCACAAACTTCCACATTTTCTCACATCCCCTCCCCCCTCTGGAGCGTGACATACTTTATGTACGGCCCTTAAAGACCTTCTCCCTACTGCTGCTCCCATAATTTGCACTGCCATTTGTTTTATGCCAAATCTGTTAAGTATTGGAAGGTAGTTGAAATGGCCAGTATTTTTGACCAACTACTATCCTGTTGTTCTTTTGTGTTTGTGGAGGAAAATTGCACTACCGTCATGGCTACTCTATATTAGTCACTTCCATTTCTATAAAATGTCGCTACGCCCTAAAAATACCCCCCCTACTCCCCGTGTTAAGTCATGCATTTACCAAAATTCACGAAATAACTAATACACCACGCCAGCTAGTTGAAATAAAGGATACTAAATAAATAACAAATAAACTATATATAATAATAAAAATGCAGGCCAACTCACCTGACGTCAAATCCACCGACCTCGTTGATAAAATGTCTCATCAGCCCCGTGTTCAGGACCAAGATGTCCGCCACGGACAAGGCCAGGAGGTACACCGAGGTCTGGGTGCTTCTCATCCTACGTCTGCTCATCACCACAATGCAGACGACGTTTCCCACCGTGCCGAATATGATTAAGACCGGAGACACGACCTGATCAGTGGAGGATGTCATGATTTTCGTTAATTATTTCCATTACCCCAGTAGAAAAATAATCCTTGATTATTAAACACCTATTCCTTAATTTTATATAAACATTATATATATATATATACAGTAGAAACCGCTTAAGTCGATGGCGTTGGGGTATGGAAAATGGCATCGACATAACCGATGATCGAGTTAAAGCGAAAACCAATATGGCGGCAAAATATTAACATGCGCTTGAAATTTCTTTATGTACGTATTGTGCGTTAATTAGTGATGTGGAGATTAGTCAGAATCTTATCGGAATATCGGGACCCTATTTCTTCACTCTTTCTTAAGGTTGTTAAGACCGTTCGTTTTTAAAGACCGTTTAAGTTTAAATATAACGCCGTTTTGCGATGATTCCCAGATTGAGCGATACTGATACTGTGCTTCGAAGCCACTTGCTTGATTTTCAAGCTACACAAATAAGTAACCTACACATCCCTTCATTGTCCCCGAACCATTCTCTTCCTAATCATCTTCTTTGGGTCTTACAATAAACTCAGAATGGTCTATCGTGACCTATATATGACTCATGACAAAGCGAACTTTTCTCTATATAAACCTACACAAATAAATTAGGTACTCCTTTAGAACTTTTGAACCTTCAACTTTGACATATTTTAATTAATTCTAACCAATAGTTAAATGGCTTTTGCACACGGCTAATTCTTATGAATGAAACAATGAGAACAAAGCAGTAGTACAGTACATGTAATGGTCAAAATGAGGTTGAAGGATGAATGGTTGCCAATGACAACAAGTTTGCACACGGTACATTTTATTATTTCATACGATCCCCTCAGCTTACAATGGATTTCGGTAACTTGATGCTTATAGGACTAACCAACAACAATGGTGTGGGAGATTGAGAGTGGGGGTGGGTAAACTGTCTGTAGTCTGTTATATTATATATTTTAAAATCTGGGGAGCCTTGTTTACAGTAAGCAGCCTATGATTTTGGTATCGTCCCATCACTAGCGTTAATAAATGATAATGTTCATGCACGTGTTTTTGGAGTTTTTTTAAACACAACAGCATTGCCGTTATTTGTTTGATGAAGCTATCGGCATGCTATAAAATTGTACATACATGTTTGCTAACAACAAAAGGTATATGTGCACCAACTGACAGCAGAAATTTACAAATTTAAAATAAAAATCAACGCCGATTATCGATAAAAACTAAGAATTTCAAAAGCCGGCGATTGCCATAGTACCAGAAGCAACACAGCGCTGAGAGCAAAACGCAAATGGGCTGTGACGTCACCAGCAGACCCTGATGTGGCAGAAACTTGGTCCCTTGGTTATAAAAAAATCATAGCTAACATTTTCTAAAGCTGGCGATTGGTCATGGGGATCGAGATAACCGATGTTAAGTGGCAAATTTGACCCCTTTTTGTGCTCGTGTTATGAGGTTTCGGCGACTTAAAAAATCGAATTAAACGACGAGAAAATGCTAAGACAAAGAGAGAATTTGGCGGTTCCAATAAAAAACGTCGACATAATAGGGTGGTCGAGCTAAGCGAGCTCGAGGTAAGTGGGTATATATATATATATATTACTCCAAACTACATTCATTTCTATAATTAAAAACAACAACATACTAGTTTAGAAAATCTCCAGGCTGGTAACAACATGGACTATTTGAGGATATCACAATGATTTAATTATTAAACAAAAAAAATAAGTGTTAAAAAATAGAAAGGTTATATTAATAAAAGATTGAAGACTTCTGGCTTGAATATATAAAAATAAAACAATTCTCCCCCCTCCCCACTCACTGAATAAAAATAATGATGCCAGCCGAACAAACATGGAATTGAACACGGTTAAAGGAAAAATATGGAAGAAGTTTGTCTCTACAATGGAGAAAAAATGAGGGGGTGCGGGTTGGGGTGTAGGCTCTACTCTCATTCCGACTTATAACAATTTTCTTTACCACCTATTGTTATATCGCGAACCAAAAATTGTTACATGCTGCATGGTTTAATGGGACGTACTATATAAATGGTCTTCAGTCACTCCTGGTATTTCCTATTTCCACTTATAACAATAATATATATATATATACACACACTATAATACCGTTAAGGACAAACTCCCCTACAATGCGACACGCCCCCACCGCACCTCATCCCACAACTTCCCGTTATGAAAAATGCCGATCTCAGCTCAGAAAGCTTAGCCGTGTAATCGAAGGAATAATCTGCTCAACCTTTCAGTCGACATTACGCCGATGACTTAATTGACAGGATGTGTAGGAAAACATCCCAGTTTCTTGAGATAATAAAAATGACGTACTGGAAACTTTGGCGAGCACATTTTATTGTGCATGGACCAGCAGATAGTTGATGAGCTATTCCATGGACTTTTGCAATCATTTCTTTACAATAAATAATATCTACATTTAAGGCTCGTTATGTGAACAACAAATTATTGGTTATTATTTTGACACCAAATTTCCCCAACCTGGGTTGTTGATGTTTTTTTTTTGTTGTTGTTGTTTTTGTTTTGGGTTTGAAGAGTATTTTCTTGCCCCTTCACCGATTGAAAAAAAAAGCTGACCAACCAAGCTGACCAAAAGTATGCATGTCCATTATTTGGATAAAAATTATTCTCGTCTATCCCTTTCTTTCGTCACTAAGCATTAAAAAAAAGGAAGGCATTTTATCCCAGTCTGAAAACTACATCATCAGTGAAGTGAGATGAATTAATACTTTATTTTAAAAAAAAAAAATAATAACAATTTTATTTTTAAAAAAAAACATCAAGAAACTCATTAAAACTACGTATATTATAATTAAAGCTATGTAAATTATTCTACTGAGGCCTGTAATTAAGTTTCAATGCGTGTTCGAGTTGTACAGTCGATGTACTCCCCGCCCTAGTGCCCCGATTATTATAATAGGCTGCAGGGCATATGGTAAAGTCTAACACTAACACTTGTGTAAGGAAACATCGGGTCGTTTCTAGGAGTGAAATCTTTTGATTAAAAACAAAAACACCATGAAACTTTTTTATTCATCTGAAGCTATAAGCTTGAAACTGTAATCAGGTAAGGTACGAAGAAACCTGTTTGAGTCGGGTAAAAAAAAAGACAAAAATATTGAGAAAAAAAGACATCCTAACAATCAACGTGTCCTCAAAGAAAAAAAGCCTTCTCTGCGCGCAAACAGATCATTACAATAGTTAAGCTACCCGTAATAATAATGAATATATAGGAATAACAAACTATATTATTTTCCATAGACAACATGTATATTGTCGTTAAGACATGCTAAACTAATTTGAAAGACGCATGTAAAAAAAAATTAGTAAAACTGATGTGTCGTCCCGAGTAGTATATCATACAGAATAGGACTGCATAAAGCTTTTTTATTAAAAAACAAATTACACAGACTATTTGTGTAAGGAAACAATAAATTAAAGCTTTATTATCAACTAATACAAATAATGGTAGACGTTTTTAATTTTAATATATATGTAAGTACATGTAATTGTTTTTGTACTGATGAAGGCATGAGCCGAAACGTCTACCATTATTTGTATTAGTTGATAATAAAGCTTTAATTTATTGTTTCCTTACACAAATAGTCTGTGTAATTTGGTTTTTTCGTCCCGAGTAGGCATTCAGAGGGGTGGGCCCGCCATTTTTGTACTTACCGCCCAGAGATAGTAGCCAACCTGGTACTCAATTGTCTCCTCAATGATGGACATCCCCATAGCCCCGTCGCCTGGTCACAATCAAGCACCGCTGATGTCAACAAATGAAATCACCTCTTCCACCTGTCGTTCGGTCACCTGAGGGGTAAGATATATTTTTGTCCGTTAAGTGAAAGAGAAAAAAACAACAAAGAAAACATGAAACAAAAGAAATCCTTGACTGATATGGCACGAAACAAAACAAAAGAGATTTAGTTCTTGTAGGCACCGCGGGGTAAGTATTGATCTGTATAAGACTTCTACTCAATGGCGCTGGGCTGCAGTAAATCTCACAGGCTGGCAGATTATTTATGGAATAACTGACAGGAGAGTTTATATTTTTAAAAAAATCAACAGTAGAGCGAGCAATCAGCTCCTAGCGGCTCTCTCTCACTCGATGGTGATATGATAATTGATTTTAAAAAAACAACGCAAGACTAAAAAAACAAACACAAAAAACTCGCAACCTTTTGGCTCCGGAGTTTGTTTACGCGAAAAGATAATGAAGTACATTTTGAATTTTTTTTTTTAAAGGGTGTGGAATTTGGATAAGGTCTTTGTCATAAAAGTTATCCCCCACCCCTTTAAAAAAATTACAGAAAATTAAGTAGTTTCCTTTTTAAAATTACATTAATTTATGTTAAATGTATTTTTAAAAACAAGTAATAAAAACTCGAATGAGTATTTAACGCAATTTCCAACAAGGAATTTCCGATTTTTTTATTCAAGGGAAATCATTCTAGATTACATTTAAAGACGATTCAAATGAGTAATTTTGAAATTAAACACACTATGATATCATATCCCCTAAATCACACCAAGAATGTATCAATCTAATGCGCACCACGCAACAGTCTAACATAAGCATTCATAAAGCGGGTAAACCCCCATTAACTATCATTCTAGATTACACTAAAAGTAATTTCAAATGAATAATTTTGAAAATAAACAGAACAATTACTATCTACAAATTGCTGCTAAAATTACGGAAGTCGAACGAATAGAGATTACTAATAAATTCAATCTCCAACATTGTTCTAAATATTATTAGCTATTTTTTTGGCGTTTGTTTCAACCCAATAGATGTAAAAATGAGAAATTGACAAAATAATGACATTTTTTTCGTTTTTTAAATTTTTTTCCCCATGAATTACAGAAATTTTTTCCGGTATTTTTTTGTTGTTCACCGTTTCACATCATTGGGACCTTCTTAGCATCTTTGCTGTACGTAGAGCCATATTCATATATGATGCAATCCCCCAAACGTATAAACCAAATAGATCTATATAGACTATCCATCAAACGATCCAACACTGTCAATAGGCCATCATTAAGGTATAAATCGTAACAGCTTACATGGGACATTTCTTTTATCCATGGTTGCGTATATATATTATATAGACTGTTATTTTATTAGCGTATTGAATGTTGTTAGTTTGATTTTTCAGCTTTGTTCAGGCGTGCCATTTCACACCCGAATACCGGACGACAAGAAAGAGAATTTGTATGTGTTAGTTCTTGCTTATGAAGCAAGAAAACCGTTTTGATCCCTATGTCTACAAATCGAGTATGGTATTGAAATTTGTGTTCTTTTGCCTTTCCTAATTGTAAGTTATATAAATATCTCACACAATAAATTTAGTTATTGGAATGACATATGTCTGTCTACGAAAGACGATATATTTATTATCTTTATTATTTACAGCTCTTGGTGTGGTTAATGAGACCAATCCTCGAGTGGCAGTGTCTTCTGCATGTCACAGACACGAATGCATTGGAGGCAGTGTCGCCTGGCCTTCCTCCTCGATCTTTTTTAAAACTGCCTCCGTCTTGGTTTGCTTCTCTGCTCTTAGTGGTACTTCTTTCACTATAGCCCGCCACGTGGACCTATCCTCTACAAGGTTTTCCCAGTTTTGTATGTCAATGTTGGCTGCTTTCATGTCTCTTTTGAAAACGTCCATGTATCTGAGACATGGCCGACCAACCGACCCTTTTCCTTATTACATAACAGATATGTCGTTTGCTCTTTTTTTCTATCTTATAATTTTTTTTCATTTCCTCGTTCAAAAAATCGTTACAGCTAACAACCGCTCGTCAATTAAATGCTATCGCTGTTCATTAATTCTTTTAAAAAACATTAATACAAAAATGTGTCCTGTATTTAATTTTTGCATCGCCGAGTCGCGGTTTTGTATTTAACAATCAATATATACACATCTTAATTGCCATTGGGTTTTTTGTTTAGAGCCATTCCATCTTCCAATCCCGGTTAAAGTAAACAAGAACTCGTTACGACATCCAGGCTGAGGTTGATGCAGAGTGGGAATATCAGTGTCACAACAAAGAGTGAGAATATTGGCGTATAGAGGGGGTGCCTAAATGGGGGAAGTGATTAACCCTCGAGGTGAATTTATTAAAAAAAAACATGAATGCTTTAGGAAATAAACAATCACAGTTTCGTGATGTAAATGGAATACATTGTCATAAGTACATGCTGCATGAAATATATAGTGTCATCACTTCCTGCTTTATGAAATGTAGCCTTATTTTAGTGAAATTAATTTTCATACCATACATGCTGCATGAAATATATAGTGTCATCACTTCCTGCTATATGAAATGTAGCCTCATTTCAGTGAAATTAAACGTCATATCATACATGCTGTATGAAATATATATCTTGGTAACTTCATGCTAATCTCCAACTCTCTCTTCCCACTCCTTCCTTTCTCTCTCTCTCTCTCTCCCTCCATCTCTCTGTCGTCACCCATTTCTCTGATTCCTCTTTCCCGCCCATCTATAACCCAAATTAAAATAATCATTTTTTAAATCAGCAGATGAGATTCAACAACTTAATCCTAAGTTCCATTTACAGTTGATGGGAAATTGAAGGTCGTGACATTTAGTTCATACAGAGCTCATTGTTATCCCTTACATATTTGATGACAAACTTCTCATCAGAAAAAACGCCGGGCAAACATTTCTAACCGTTGGGAATCAAATGACGTCGTCACATTTCTCGTTGTCTCCTGACTGAGATGTTTATTTGTCAACCTCTATCAGAGGTTCTCAAATGTGTCGACTTGGGAGGGGGTGTGCGGAAACACTTTGAGCTTTAGGTATGTGCGGACTCCTCTCTATCCGTGTACAGATCTATACCTTAATATACATCTATCTAACCAAACTAAAAGTACACCGCAAGTGAAACAAAGACCCAGAAGCGTCACTCGATTGGTGTCACCCGGGGCGGTAGCTCATGGTGTCAACCCCCAACGACTAAACAGTTAGAACTGCTCGGAGTCTTCCAGTGGCAAATAATGGGAACATCCAGAATTTTACATTTTGGTGTCACTCCTTGTGATGGTGTCAACCGATGCGTTACCTAGCACCCCAAGTTATGCCACTGCTTAGCTTAACTTATAAATTAATTAATTTTGTATCTTTTTGACATACACTTTTACACAGAAAACATTTTTGATTTTGGTGACACCCCCCTTTTTGTGGTGTCACTCGGGGTGGCCCACCCCTCCGCAAATCTGGGTGACGCCACTGCGTAAAGACCGTGTATCAACGCTATGCGAGGTTGCTAAACCACATTTCACATCAAAAGCATGCGTAAAATTCTTAGCATAAAGTGACAGGTAAAAGTTCCAGATACCGAAGTTCACGTCACGGCAGGACACACAAGTATCTGCACGAGCTTGGTGCAGTCAGAGCTGCTCATGAGTGCAGTGAGGAAAAGATTGTGCTCGTAAACTTCATGATGACAGACCATCTGTTGTCAAACTTCTGGACGCATACCTTTCGAGCAAAAATTGGTCTCATAAGTCACCGAAGGACACTGCGTGCTACCATCATAACATGAAGAGAATTGTTCTCTTTGATCACAACGGGTAAACGTGACACACATTTATATTATGTTTTAGAAATTTTTAGCCTCATACTTTTTCAATTTAAATAATATTCAATTGTAGCTGACTCACATTATACATAATATCATGCTCAATTCATCACACTTTTGCATTTGCATTGGCATGAGATCGGACCAATCGACTAATGCAAATTAATCAATGAAAGTTAGAAAACAGAGGCTCTTATCATAATCTGGCAATATATCATGTAGAATAGCACTGCGATAAGCTTTTAATTTAAACTAGATTAGCCTCGAGGCAAACTTGTTATTGGATAGTGCAAAGAAAAAAAAGTGTGGGGGGGGGGGGAGAGAGAGAGAACGGATACAAACTACAGCAGGAAGAAATCAAATCAACACTAGTTTCGAGGGAGGTGAAACACCGAGTCATTGTTGGTCTCGAGACATTTGCACTGCGGCTATCTACCTGTCCACCACCCTTCACCACCCTAGATAGCCAATGATATTGTGATTTTCCGACACTAGCGGTGGTCTGACTGAACTGAACTGTCCCTTAACCCGACGCTGGGTCGTTGGGGCACCATTTTGAGCTGAGCACTATCTCATGCCATGTGTCACGGTTCTGAGCTGCCTTCTGGGAATCGTTAAATGGAAAGGCCGGTCCACTCTTTGATATTGTCCTCTCAACTCTTCCTTGGTCAGCCATGTTAAAAAAAAACAAGAAACAAACAAACAAACAAAAAATAACAATGGGGTGGGGGAGAACGGGCGCAACCACACACATTTTTAAAAATTAAAAAAAAATGTTTTTTGCTGGGGCTTGAACCCGCGTGGAAGATGAATATGATAACAACTACACTACGAATCACATGCTATTCTACGAAGGATCAACGTAAGTGAACGGAAGAACCATTGGTGCCCCTCTCTCCACCACCTCCACTTGTCAAACCGTAAACTGAGTGGTCGACCACAGGGAGTCTATTGTCATGCATATTAGCACACATTCGCTTTGGTGAATTATATATAAACAATAAATGAAATCTATATAGACTAGTACACAATATGCAGAATCTGTATAATTTTAAGGAATTCTAACACACATATTTATATTATATGATACATACTGTACCATGAAAAATAATAATTAAGTGAAGACTAAAAAAAAACCAACAGAACAACAAAAGAAAAATGAAAAGAAGAGATAGACATGGAACAATGATTCATAAATCTAGATTATGCTTTTGGTGGTTTCACATATTGGGGGATAAACAAAATTCAATTTCAGTGTAATTCATGCTTTTGCTGTTGTGCAGCTTAGAGTGAATAAGAACAGTTTACATGTATAATACAGTTTAAGGAATATTTATAACATTTTTTTTCAGTATGTCATCTACCATATTCTCCACACGCTCCTTTTTACACATGTATTAGATGGAAAGTGGTATTTATAGTGTGGTGTGACATCATGCTCCGAGCTGAGAGATAAGTGCATTTGAACAGTGAAGGAAAAGGTTTAAACTATGCGTACTATAATGGATGGATTACCAGAACTAAGCGTACTATAATAATGGATGGATTGCCCGAACTAAGTCAGTGCATCCTTCGAGCTATGAAAAATAAACCAGAGACTTAACTTTGGAAATCGCGGGCTAGATAATTATATTACAAAGTTAACAAAGGGTTTCGCTTTACTGAAGTATTAATATAACTTTTTAAAAAATGCATGCAGCAATAATGATTCTTTTATAACCTTTTTATCTTGTATGAAACCATGTTTACATGTTTGTTATAATGTAATTTTGATGAAGTTATAACTATGGTCAACAGAACGTGATAAAAATGTATTCTATAAATCTCTATAACTGATTTCAAAGATGAAGGCACTTGTTCAAGATTAGGGTTCAAAGGAGTCGTGAGGGAAAAAAACAACTGAGAACCACTTACAAACATATGTTTTAGAGAATCGATGGAAAACACTTAAGGAGTGAAAAACCCCCACAACAACCACACACAAAATGTCAAAGCAATTGGAAAGATGAAATATTTTCTACTTGTTACTATGAACAAAGTCTTCTAAAGCTGCTGGTCCCTGGACGCTGGTCGGTCAGCAAGCCACTATTCACCAGACCGAAAAGATAAACTACGTCAAAAGGTCGGAGGAAAGAAAGGATGAGAAAATCAATCAGGGCACCGGAAATTCCAACAGCCCGTTCAATGACACTCAAAAGAGCAATAAAACAATCCACACCAAGGTAATGTTCGTCAACTATTCTGAATACGACCGGGATACGGCCCTATATAACTACACCCAACAATACGACCGGGATACGGCCCTATATAACTACACCCAACAATACGACCGGGATACGGCCCTATATAAATACACCCAACAATACGACCAGGATACGGCCCTATATAACTACACCCAACAATACGACCAGGATACGGCCCTATGTAACTACACCCAACAATACGACCAGGATACGGCCCTATATAACTACACCCAACAATACGACCAGGATACGGCCCTATATAACTACACCCAA
>MUZC01000032.1:1732261-1758592 GCA_002072015.1 Radix auricularia | reverse complement strand
TTATTTATATATATATATATATACTTACAATTTCTGGTATGTCCAAAGTCTTATAGGCTGCTTTACGGTCAATGGATATATTGATAATTTTGTTAGTTAAATATTACTGAAAGTAACCACGCATAAATTTCGTGTTAAGGTTGAGAAGAAAAATAGTCACATGATAAGCGTAGGACGTTAAAATCTTCTATAGAATGAGCGTCAGTAATATTTAAGATGTGAATTATTTTGAACCTGATTTTTGTCTGCAGTTAAGTTTATTTTATGTTAAAGAATTACTTAACGTTTTTAAAATACAATTTAAGTATCTCTACATTTATTTTATTATTTTTATCATTAATTTCTTTTTTTAAAAAGTTAAATATTTGAATACAAACATAAGCGAAATTTAACTCATTGTATTTCTTTCAATTGACTAGACCAGGGTCGGCGGACAGAGATAAATTACACCACTTGGGTTAAGAAGAGAACTCTAGGAGAATATGCAGACTCTTTGGGGCATATAAATCCCCTAAAATCCGCTCTTTGGAGGTTAAAGTTAGCATACAAAAATATATTTTTGGGTATCTGACAAACAAGTTCACCAACATTGGACGAGACTCATGACAAGTGATGGCAAACCTTTCTGAGGCCGAGGCCAACACTCTAATGCAACCCGAAAATGAAGGGTTGACGTAGCTAGGGTTCAAAATGGGAAGTAATATTTTAGTCGCGTGCTGGCTTATGAGTCTCTGCGTGCCGACTGTGGTGCGCGTGCCATAGGGTCGCCATCACTGCTCCAGATATACTATTGTTACTGTCATCATTACTGCCATCCTCCTCATGAAAAACGTGATAGAAATATTATCAGTCAAAGGTGAAATGAAAGCCATTGGGCTTCAACACGGACTGGCCACTCACAAAATGTATTTTGAATTGTTTTGTATTGTAAAGCTTTAATAATGCTGAACTAAAAAGAATGTGAAGTAATTGATGAACATATTTAAGTGTCGATTTTTACACCATTAACACTGGGGATCTAACTTTAATGTCGACGTCTATATGTTCTGTAATATTGACGTGATGAAATGTCTTTCCACAAACCTTTTGGGCAGATTTATTGTTTTAACATATTTTGTTTCATGAGAACCCAACTTTTTTGGATGTACATGTTTTCGTAATATAATTGGAGTCGTTGAATGTGCAGTTTTTGTCACAAAGATGACAGGAATTTAATTTATATTGAGTCTTGTTATCCAGGTAGGGGGTAGGGAATAAGTATGTTTTTCTCCATATTTTCCGTTAGGTTAATTATTTTCTTCTTTTTTTTTCCTGAAGTTAATGGGGGAAAAATTTATTAAAATACCTTAACATTTAAGATATGTTAATCAAATGTGTTTTTTTCTTCAGGTCAACCTTGAAGATTTCAAATTTGTATTGCTGTCCGAGACTTGTCACGTAGATCAAATTTTTGTGGGGTAAAGAATTAAAATAAAAAAAATGTAAGTACATGCACAGCGGATAACATAAAGTGAAATGACCGCGGGAAGGATTTTAAAAAAATTTGATGAGTTCTTAGAGCGGGATTATAAAAATAATATAATAATTATAATAACATGTGGACTACATACTTGTTTATACAAATAATATTTTAAAATATCATGATCATTAACATTCATTAATTTACTTGCTTGTATTCAAGAAGAGATCATGTCAATTATTTTTTGAGACGTAGAAAAGATTTAAAATTCTGTTTCATCATAGATCCTTGATTAAAGTTCTAAAAGTGGCTCTGAAACCTAAAAATAATTATTGATTTTTTGGTTGTATTTGTACATCTATAAGAACTGTTCAGTTTTCTTCAGATCTTAAAAAAGTGAAGTAAACATAACGTTATTCAAAGTCTTCTTCTTTTCCTGTTTATTAAGTTTTTTTTTGGTACGACTTGTTAAGGTGACTTCAAAGGCGGAATTCTCTCTAATTATTTTTAATAGCTTTTTAGAACTCAGCAGGGCTCTCGAAATCAAGCAATTAAAATTTTAGACTTATTTACTTATTTTTTCTACAGTGCTTCTCACACTTTTCATAGAGATGGTTCCAAATTATTGATATATCAGAATAAAAGAACTGCTAATTTTTTTTTGACTTAGTGTGGATATGTTTCCACGGATAACTTGTAATCCATTGGACCACTGAACTCAAAATCAGTTTTTGTGTCAGGGTCGTTGTATGACCAATCTAGCAGATATCTTGTACCTTGTGGCATAACAAAGTCAAGCTAAAGCGCCCCATTCAATGCCCCCTCTAAGGTTTGTTGGTCCGTGTGCAAGGTAAAAAGTCTCGTGTGTAAAGCTGCACAGCGTCCATTTTTTTGCAATGTTTTACAAAATTTTCTGCGCGGTAAATCTAAACTGCTTCGCCGCGTCGGTCAGATATCTGCGATGCCGCGCAGCTGATAGGGAACATTATTCCCATTCATTACGACATATATAGTAATTGATGTCACTTGAACTCATTACAATGTATCAAAGTGCTGTATTTAAAGAAGTCGGTCTATATCCCTAACAATATGAAACACACAAGCTACACACTTTTTAACCAAGTGCATACTGGTAAATCTCTTTACATGGTCACGTGAGATGGAAGACTCCAACAAAACTATGATAAAATAAACAAACAAACAAAGAAACCAAGCCAGAACTTGTTAAAGCTATGGTTCCAGCTTCTCCTTCTATTGGTTTTCATTCCATCTACAATGCAGCACATAGAGAAGGTAATAAACAATATTACAAAATTCTTTAATTATAGTTATTCTAGTAAGTTCAGTCTGGTCAGCGCTATAAATATTACCCGCATTAACATTGACTTGTTGGTGACATTCATTTGAAGTGTGACGGGAGGCGGGGAAATTTTTACTATCTCTGAAGATGCAGTCCATTCATAAGACGGACTTGTGTATTATACATTTGAAGAACACGAAAATCTAACACAGACTTGTTTTGCATAAGGGTTTTAAAAAGCTACGTGGAAGGGGTAAAAAAAAAGTGAGCATCAGGCAATTTTTTTTAATTGACATAAATATAGATTGTTTTCACGCTGGAAGAACTAGATATCCCTCACCGAGGCACAATCTTATCTCATTCCTGGGGGGATCTTGTTCGCCTCGCTCACATTGCTTACCGTGATGCGCTCCCACTACCCCGCTTCCCTCTCTGTGAGCTTGACCAAGTACGCACCAAGTGCGCACGGGATGACGGCCAGATGAGTGATTGATTATCGGTTGAAGGAACTGGCAGTAATATTTGAGCTCAAAACCGGGGCTTGGAGAGTATTCGATGAACGCAACGTTGTAGCGGTGCCTAAACATTTTGACATAATTTACCCACAAATGTGACAAGGATAACATAATATTTTAGACAGTATATCAATACTTATTCTGCAAGTGATATATAAGAGAAATATAAGCGCTTTTAATCACCCTTTTTAAAACAAACCCCTGTATGTTTTTTTCCTTCTCTTATTTCTGTAAAACCAAAAAAAAAAAAAAAAAAAAAAAAAAAAAACTTTATCACAAAAAAAAAAAAAATAAAAATAAAAAAAAAATTAAAAAAAAAAAAAAAAAAAAAAAAAAAAAAAACCGAGATGACAAAATTAAAATAGTTTTAGTTTTAGACGTTTTCTCCAAATTCAACATGCAAGTATTAAAAGAAAAATACATACTAACGTTCGTAAAAGCAATCATTTAGCATTTTGTATACAGCTGATATTCTTTATTCCGGTCTTCTGGTGTCAGCTTAAAAAATCTGACATCGTTACAAAGGAACACTGAATGAATTGCGAGTTTAGTTAAAACTGGTTAGACATTAAATCTTCCAAACTGATAAGTTGTTCAAAGCCAACAACAGAGTAAACCCTTTGTTGCCCTGGTCCCATGACAGAAAAACGGACCCCTGTAATCATGGTTAGAGTGTTTAGCTAAATGTTTAGCTAAACATTTGAAATTTAAATAAAACAAAACGTTATATAATTATTAAGGCTGTGGAAATTAACGATTAATTAACAGATGAATGTTAAATTTTTTTTTATTACTTACACACTTTTCCCACGTAATATTATTATTTTTTCAGACGTGCATACTTAAACAAAAAGGTTATTCTTCCATATTTCTTGCATAGCAAAACGAGTTTGCGACTTGACCGATTTCGCGAAACTTCGCATCTGAACGGTATCCATATATGCGTTATAATAATATGATTAGTCAAAAACAAAATTCTTTTTATCAGTACCCTAATAATTATCTATAGCATTTATTTTTATCATTAGAATATATTTTCAAAATGGGATGTTAAAAAAGTGATATATTGCAACTTTGGATCACTTGTGACTTAATGAGGGTATTTTTTATTTCGGCAACAATCTTCTGACCTTCTGTACTGTAACGGATCAGATAATTTAAAAAAAAAATCACTCATGATAATGAGAAGAATAAAAAAATAAGACAACTTTGTAAAAGGAGACTTATTTTAAAAAATGGTGTTAATATATTATTTTAGAATTTTCTTCTCCATCTTTCAGAGACAAACCCATTTAATTGTTACGATAATGGTAAACAAATAATCTATTATGAACAACAAAGTTCTTGTTTAAATGCTGATTAGTACTACCACCTAATAAACAAAGGGTAAAACTCAGCGAGGACCCGAATGTCTCAAGCCACGGGAACGGAGACAAAACCTCTGGAGAGAAAATATTATTCATGGAGGGAGCACATTATAAAACGGCGCCTGCTTCTGTCCTGGGGCTGAGAAATAATCAGTCTACTTGTGTCCACTTTTCACAGCGTCCGCTGGTGAAGGGAGTGGGGGTGGGTGGATGTTGGAGGACGGAGTAGTAAGTCCAGGGCAAGAGATGGGGATGCGAGGTGACGTTTCCCGTCCCCGTCCCCGTCCCCCCCCCCCGGACGTTTTATTTTTCTTTTCTTTTTCGTTTTTTTCCCCACACATCTCGCCATAAGAAGACAGCATCATATGTCTTGAAGCACAACTCACTACAGACCAGGCCAGTTTGCCAAATCAGGCGAGAACATGTCCAGTTTTTATTAGAAAGTAAAAACGCTTAGAAATGGCCAGGGGGTTTAAGTATAAATTATTGATAATTTGAAAGGAGTGTGGTGGTTGTGGAGGTTGGGAATAAATTTATAAAGGTTGGCATTGGTGAGTAAGTGATGCTGAGAGGGGATTAGTGAGTGGGGATTAATGAGTGGGGAGTGCTGAGTAGGAATTAGTGATTAGAGAGAGCTAAGCGAGATTAGTGAGTTAAGAGTGATGAGTAGGAATTAGTGAGTAGATAGAACTAAGCGAGATTAGTGAGTTGAGAGTGATGAGTAGAAATTAGTGAGCAGAGAGAGCGTAACGGGGATTAGTGAGTTGAGAGTGATGAGTAGAAATTGAGCAGAGAGAGCGTAACGGGGATTAGTGAGTTGAGAGTGATGAGTAGAAATTAGTGAGCAGAGAGAGCGTAACGGGGATTAGTAATTCGGGAAGGCTGAGTAGGAATTAGTGTAAGGCATTTGTGAATGGGGATCGCTATGTGGGGAACGATGAGTGGGGATTGGTGCGTAAAGAGAGAGCAAAGCGGGGATTAGATAATGGGGATTTCTGAGTGGGAATTAGTGAGGGAGGAGTGCTAAGTAGGAATTAGTGTAAGGGCAGTGCTGAGTGGGGATTTGTGAGTGGGAAGTGCCCGAAATGTTTTCTTTAATGCACGTGAATAATTTAATTCCCCAATCAAATATTGCTTGAGTACAATTGCAATAAAAAAAAAATTAAATTAACACTCATTTTGGAGCACTACTTTAAACAAGTTTACGAGACATAACTAGAATTTTTTATTTTCGGATTGTTTGGCCCTGCGTATTATAATGAACATCCTTATAGTTATGTCTCGAATATAAAGGATTTATAGTGAAAAGCTTGGTTTTTAAAGGTTTTTTTTAAAATTAAATCTTTTAAATTATTAATTTATTTATACGTTTGCTACGAAACTTGTATTTTTTGTGTACACTTCCGCGTAGCTTTCTGGTATATAATTGTTTTCAAAACATATCACTCATTGGTTTCTTAAATTTATTCATTTTTAAATCCCTTATATTAGCTTCATCACCGTCTCTCTCTCTCTCTGTCTTTTGTCGGGCGAGTAAAAAATGAGCCACTTCCGTGATGCTATCGAGCTAATATTTTGCACATAGACTCCTGTCACTTAAAAATGCATTGTATCAAAATTTCAGAGCGATCGAATGCACCGTAATTAAATTAATGCATTTTTAGTTGATCTCTCTCTAACTGTTGACATCCACTTGTTTGCTGGAGTTCAGTCCAGCCATCAGTTTTACAGCAAGGAAGTTTAGTCACATTCAGTCTGTATGGTTTTGTCGCGCGGTGCATATTATTTTGAATATCTTATCTGTTACAAACGCTCCTTTTATATAGAAGATTATTGAGTCTTACGTTTATGTATGGTCATTTTTTTATTCCCGCATTCTTATTAGAGTTTTAAATGACGATTAAATGTTGGCTTTCCTGGTTTCTTCATGCAACCAAATCCACGCCCGAATTCCGGATGGGAACAAAGAAAACTTGTATGTTCTTGTTTGTTCTTGCATACGGAGTAGGAAAGGTGTTTTTATCCTTCTGTCTATTTGAGGGTTGTATTAAGTTAACTCTGTGTTGTATTTCTAAATTAGAATTAGATCTAATCGTTTTATGTATTATTACTAATTTACTCTTGGTTCTTCTATCCTCTAGAGCAGTGGTTCCCAAAGTGGTCCCTACGGACCCCCAGGGGTCCGCGGTACCGTTCAGGGGGTCCGTGGACAATTAAAATTCATTTGGGGGTCCCTGAACAACATCTGGGGGTCCGCGGAAGGTTTAGCGTAAAAGTAATAAAATTATGTGTTTTTTATTATTACGGAAATACAAATAAAGAACAATGAATACTGTAGAAGCGATTTGCAGGTCCTGAGTAAAATAAAGTTGTTCGACTTAGAAACAGGAAAAAACTGAGATATTTCCACAGCTGTAACCAATCAAAATGCTTGGTTAATTGAAAGGTGTGTCAAGTTTGATGCGTGAGAAGGCGGGGACCCCATATGTAGTTCATAAAATACAATCTTTTAACGGAAATGACGATGATTGTAAGGTTGGGTAAATTTTGACGTGTCGGTAAGTCATATTTATTTAAAGAAGGAAGAATTCAGCTTTCCACTGATACCTCATTTGATATGATTTTCGATTCAAAATACCCGAATCAAGTCAGCAAAAAATACTTTTTAAAAATTTAAAATTCTTATATTTTATGTCCTTTTAAAAGTTGAGTGAACCCAAGAAAGAATGTAGACAGTAAAGTGTTGAATATTTGAAGTATGGCTTTATTTCATCACCAGGAAAAAAGTGTTTTTATTAATATTTTTACTTTGAAATAAAACTTTGTCGAATAATACTATGAAACTTTACAATCTTAGAGAACATTTAATAAAAATCTAAAGTGATAAAACAAATAGAGAGGTAACTATTTTTTTTTAAAGCGTCCAAGAAACACTTGAAAACACCATCACTTCAACAACTCATAAGGAGAATATCTAAGCTTTAAGTAAGGTGATAGGCACCGCCGGTTTGCACAAACGAGCTTTCAATATCACAAAAAGAATTCCACTGAGCAATAATTCAGTCCAAAGAAGGATTACCGAAATGGCTCAGTGTGTTGAAAATTCTTTATGTGAATACTGAAAAACTTCTGAATTTTCTCTACAGCTTGACGAGTCCACTTTTTCAGGAAACGAGGCTCTACTTTTAGCTTAAGAAAAATGTGTAAAAGAAGAACTAATTTGCTAAGAACTGTTGTTTGCTAAATGTTTGGAAACGTTATTTACTGAATTAAAAAGATTTTTCGATGAAAAAGCTATACCCTTGAGTAATATCATTTATATTGCCACTGACGGCACTCCAGCAATCTTATATGTTACAGACGCTCCTTCTGTACAAGGGTTGGAAGATACCGACACTTTCTGACATATTAAAAACAACCTGTTCCAGATGTAAGTTCAGAGAATTGTCATTTATCGACATGACTTAGTTGCAAAAATCTTACTGAGCGTTTGCATGAATCACCAGAGTATGTCATTAGAGCAGTTAATTATGAAGACTATAATCGTTTACTACTTCACACAGAAGTTTGTTGGTTATCTAAAAGTGCATGTTAAAATCAATTTCATGCTTTCTTTAATTCAGTGCTGGAATTCCTGGAAGGCAAAGTCAATTATTTGAGACCAAATTTAGATAACTCAAAAATGACACAAACTACATGCCAAATTTGTTGGCCAAATTTTGCGAAACTTATTTAAATCTACAAGGTGACCAATTAAATTTAATCAAAACTAAAAGCATAATATCTGCATTTGTTGCAAAAAATTTTCTGTATAAAAAATGGAAAAATGATAATGTTCTCAGATACAAACTCTTTTGTAATCAGAAAAAAAGAGATGAAGAATTGCTTGCCTACTGTCAACACTTATTGAACTATCCACAAATGGGGAACTTAACAATTGTTTGAAAAAGGATACCACAAATTCTAGTTACAAAAAGAGACTCCAGTTTTATATCCTGCATTGTGGGTTATTGTACAAAAGTTGTTGACAGCTTTACCATCATTGTATTTGGTAGAACGTGGATTCAGTGTAGTTATGAAACTCATCACAAACAAAAGAAACCCAATAAACATTAGTACTCGCAAGGATTGCGTTTGCTACTCACAAAAATTGAGCGGACATAAATCTCATCAAGTTCATCCAAGTCATTAATTTAAAAAAAATGAAATTTGACAAAAGTTAAAGTTAAATAAATAATTCTTCAACAAAATGTTTTTTTATTAGCAAATTTGTATAATATACATTTATGTATTGTTTTCACTTGGGGGTCCGTTGGCAAATTTTGGGTATAAAAGGGGTCCACGGGTAAAAAAAGTTTGGGAACCACTGCTCTAGAGTTTCAAGATTTAATGAGATAACTAACGTTATTATCATCAAATCTCTTAGTTCTGTCTCCTGTATAAGGGATAAATAGTCAAAAACTTTGTTTTTACGGTTTGTTTAATTACTGAGATCGTTGCAACGCACGACGGGTCTTCTAGTCGTTGGATAAAATGTAAAAATTGTAAGCTTTTCATTATGAAGATATACTGAGAATGTTGAGAAAGAGGTGAAAAAGAGAGAGAGAGAGAGAGAGAGAGAGAGAAAGAGAGAGAGAGAGAGAGAGAGAGAGAAAGAGAGAGAGAGAGAGAAAGAGAGAAAGCATACCCACTAGAGAAACGTTCATATAGTTCAAAGATGGTTAGGGTTAGAAAGACAGAACCAGTAAGGAGTAAGTTAAATACAGTAGAGAAACATTATGATATCTTTAAACATGAAAATACAAATAGTGAGAGAGAGAGAAAGAGAGAGAGAGAGAGAGAGAGAACGAGAGAGACACAGTGAGAGAAAGAACGAGAGGAGAGCAGTTGTATATTACAATAATGAATAAAGAATTTGCAATATCGAAAAAAACATCTGCAATTGCAGGACAAAATTGGAGGAGAGAAAAAGAAGGAGAGAGAGAAAGAGATAGATAGATAGATATATGGATAGATAGATAGATGGATGGATGGATGGATAGATAGATAGATAGATAGATAGATAGATAGATAGATAGATAGATAGATAGATAGATAGATAGATAGATAGATAGATAATTTGGTTCAGAGTTAAAACGACACAATGAGAGAGAAAGAGAAGAGTTGTATGGAGCGAGCAGTTTTAACCTTCAAAGTGTGGAGAGCTCATTTACACAGTCGCCGCCAGCCATGTAAGGCAACATTGCCTCCCCTTCCCAGTACACTTCCCCGCCCTAAACGTGTAAAATGTCACATGCAGTGGTTGGGAGCATCGACAAAGCAATAAAATAATGACAGCTTGAAAACCGGGCGACGTACTCAGCTATTACATTACAGAAAGATTCCAGCTAGAAACTTAGTTATTTACTCTATGACATACACTGGAAGATCCGGCTAGAAATTCAAGGATGTTCTCTCATATGACAACCACTGGAAGATTCCGGCTAGAAATTCAGGGATGTTCTCTCATATGACAACCACTGGAAGATTCCGGCTAGAAATTCAGGGATGTTCTCTCATATGACATCCACCGGAAGATTCCGGCTAGAAATTCAGGGATGTTCTCTCATATGACATCCACTGGAAGATTCCGGCTAGAAATTCAGGGATGTTCTCTCATATGACAACCACTGGAAGATCCAAGTATTAAACTTGGTGATGACATCCAGTGGCAGATTGCAGCTGGAACTCTGTGATATACTATCATATGACATTTCTGTTGATTGCAGAGGTGTGTGCGTGCGCAAGAATTATGTTGGCTAAAGAAGTATAGGGAAAGGGTTATGTTTTGTTCTTCCAACATATGAAATGGAGGAAAAACTAAACCTGTTTTATTGAGCAACTCTGATCTCTCACCCATTTCATGTTTTTGTTGTTGTTGTTAATGTATTTTTTTGTTGTGAATTTTAAAGAGGGGATTAGCCCAAAGAAGCAATCTATAAACTAACCGGTTACGGGGGTGGGGTGGGGGGTGAATAAGAACACGAAGAGTCACGCTATGGACGGAAATGATGAGACATCGAGACAACTGCGATAAATGGAAGTGCAGGAGAATGTTAGGAGGTGGTGGAATGAAAGGAGAAGGTGGTTGGGTGAAAGGAGAAGGTGGTTGGGTGAAAGGTGAAGGTGGTGGACCTAAAGGAGAAGATGGTTGGGTGAAGGGAGAAGGTGGTTGGGTGAAGGGAGAAGGTGGTTGGATGCAAGGAGAAGGTGGTTGGGTGAAGGGAGAAGGTGGTTGGGTGAAAGGAGAAGGTAAGGACCGAAAGGAGAAGATGGTTGGGTGAAAGGAGAAGATGGTTGGGTGAAGGGAGAAGGTGGTTGGGTGAAAGGAGAGGGGTGGACCTAAAGGAGAAGGTGGTTGGGTGAAAGGAGAAGATGGTTGGGTGAAGGGAGAAGGTGGTTGGGTGAAGGGAGAAGGTGGTTGGGTGAAAGGAGAAGGTGGTGGACCGAAAGGAGAAGGTGGTTGGGTGAAAGGAGAAGATGGTTGGGTGAAGGGAGAAGGTGGTTGGGTGAAGGGAGAAGGTGGTTGGGTGAAGGGAGAAGGTGGTTGGGTGAAAGGAGAAGGTGGTTGGGTGAAAGGAGAAGGTGGTTGGGTGAAAGGAGAAGGTGGTTGGGTGAAAGGAGAAGGTGGCGGGGTGAAAGGAGAAGGTGGTTGGGTGAAAGGAGAAGGTGGCTGGGTGAAAGGAGAAGGTGGTTGGGTGAATGGAGAAGGTGGTTGGGTGCATGGAGAAGGTGTTTGGGTGAAAGGAGAAGGTGGTGGACCGAAAGGAGAAGATGGTTGGGTGAAAGGAGCAGGTGGCTGGGTGAAAGGAGAAGGTGGCTGGGTGAAAGGAGAAGTTGGTTGGGTGAATGGAGAAGGTGGTTGGGTGAAAGGAGAAGGTGGTTGGGTGAATGGAGAAAATGGTTAAAGATTAAGAGGCAGAAATAATAAATATATTAAACAGCTTGACAGAAATACGTACAGACGGACGGGGAGACTGACGGACAGACGGGCGGACAGACATAAAGACGGAGGGATGGTCGGAAACATTGGTGGATGGATGTATGGATAGATGGTTGAATGGATATGCCATACTGACGGACACACCGACACAGCTTTAGTGACAGACAGGAGTTGTCGACGGTGGCTAAAGAGCACGACACACTTATCTTATCTTATCTTATCTTATATGTTACAGACGCTCCTTCTGTACAGAAGATTATTGCGTCCTACGTATTTCTATGGTTTGTGTTTAGTCCTGTATTCTTACTAGAGTTTTAAAAGATGATAAAGTGGTGGCTTTCCTGGTTTCTTCAGGCAACCCATTCCACGCCCGAATACCGGACGGAAAGAAAGAAAACTTGTATGTGTTTGTTCTTGCATATGGAATAAGAAAGGTGTTTTTGTCTTTATGTCTATTTGAGGGTTGTATTAGGTTATCTTTGTGTTGTATTTCTAAATTAGAATTAATTGCCTTATGTATAATTACTAATTTACTCTTGGTTCTTCTATCCTCTAGTGTTTCAAGGTTTAATGATTTAACTAATGGTGTTACTCTTGTCAGTTTTGAATATTCTCCAGTAATGAATCTGGCAGCTCTTTTTTGGATTTGTTCTAACTTATCAATATTTTCTTTGGTGGATGGGTCCCATACTGAAGATGCATATTCTAGTATAGGTCTCACCAGGGTGAGATAGCATTTTAGTTTTATATCTTTGTTACATTTGTAAAAGTTTCTTTTTAAAAGCCTAAGGTTTTGTTTGATTTTTTAATAACTTCATTGACATGGGGATTCCAAGATAGTTTCTCATTTATTATGACTCCTAAGTATTTCGCATCTTTAGTTTGGGTTAGTTCTTTTCCATGAATGAAATATTTTGAATTTATTTGTTTCTTTTTCTTTGTTACTCTTAGCAGTTGACATTTTTCTGGGTGGAAGGACATACTCCAGTTAGTTTCCCATTTTATTAATTCATCTAAGTCTTTTTGTAAAATTTTGCTATCTTGTTCTGACTTGATTGTTCTATAGATTATACAATCATCAGCAAATAACCTAACTTTAGTTCCTGTTGAGATATTGTTGGGTAAGTCATTTATATAAATTAAAAATAGTAAGGGACCTAGGACAGTTCCTTGTGGAACTCCTGAGTTAACCTTTATTGGTGTAGATTTAGAACCATTAATTATTACAGTTTGCTCCCTACCCAATAGGAAATCTTGGATCCAGTGATGTAAGGGACCTGAGATTCCAAAGTATTTAAGTTTTTTGAGTAAACTAAGGTGGTGAACTTTGTCGAATGCTTTTGAGAAGTCTAGTAATATTGTATCTATTTGATCATTATTATCTAAGCCTTTTGATAGATCATCTATTAGGCCTATCAATTGTGTTTCACATGATCTGTTCTTTCTAAAGCCATGTTGGTGTGGGCATAGGGCATTATATTTGTCAAGGTGGTTAACTATTCTGCTATATATTATGTGTTCCAGTAATTTACATGTGATACTAGTAAGTGATACAGGTCTGTAATTACCAGGGTCTGACTTATCACCTTTCTTAAAGAGCGGCGTTACATAGGCTAATTTCCAATCCTCGGGCACTTTGCCCTGGTTTAGAGAGGCTTGAAAAAGAACTACAAGGATTGGGGACAGTTCATTGCTTAATTCTTTTAATAACCTGGCAGGTAATTCATCTGGGCCAGTAGCTTTGTTTATTTTTAAGTTTTTTAGGAGTGAATGTATACCTATCTCATCTACAGTTATGTTACCTATTTCTTCCAATTTATTTAAATTTATTGAAATTTCCTTGTCGCCTGAGGCAGAAAATGATGATGCAAANTTTTCATTATCATTATAGGTTTTATTATTTGAGTCTTTTAGTGTGGCTATACCTGAAGGCTCCATTTTTTTAGATTTGATAAAGGACCATAAGTTTTTATTGTTATCTTTAGTTATCACACTGTTTATATAATTATTTTGGAGGTTACGGCTAAGTTTCTGTGTCAGGTGTTTAATTTTTAAGTATTTTTTGTGTATCCTTTCTGAATTGGTAGCCTTAAATTTCTTAAATAAATTCTCCTTTAGTTTGCAATACTTTTTAAGTTTAAAATTGAACCAGCATTTATTAATTCTATTTGAAGTTATTTTTGTTGGAACATTCTGATCCATTATGGTTTTTAGATTTGTTTTTATTTCCTTCCATATTTCTTCTACAGGGCTAACTATGCTGAATTTACTTAGGAAATTTTGTTGGAAATTAGAAGCTGATTGGTGTAATTTTATTAAGTTGCATTTATTCCAAAGATATATTGTTCTTCTAGGCATCTTATTTATTTTAGTTTTTATTGTGTTGGTTACCCTAACAATATCATGGTCAGACAGCCCAGGAATTATTATTGCTCGGCGCATTGATCTTTGAGAAGATGAAGGAGGCGTCGTCCCCTGCCCTCCAGTTTGACACATTATTGATTCCATCGACCCGGGGGTGAACGGGGCAGAGCGCTATAATTTGTTCCCCCCTCACAACCCCCTCCCAACGTCCACGCCATACGCTTCACGGGAAGATTTGGAGATGGTGGACCTGGGAGAGTAGCGGCCGCTGTGGCGTGGGGGGGGGGGGGGGGTGGATGCTGCAAGAGTTGTCGCGGTGGGACATGGGAGGAAGTAGGAGGCAGTAAGTGCTACTTACAACCCCCTATTGAAGCAACACTGTATCTGCCACTCTCCACCCCCACCACCCTCTTGTCCCTAGCATCATCTACGGCTCGAGCGTCGCAACGCGGGACGATAAGTTGGGTGGGGGAGGGGTGGAAGAGGAGGGATTCGCGTCGTGTGGTGTCCCCCTCCCCCCTCTTCCCATCCACGCTTCCCGCGACTTGCTCCACTCTTCCTCTAGTACACGCTGCTCTCCCTTCGCCGTGTCTTCGATTCACCCGGAGCTTGTCCGGCGAGTGGAGGAGAAGACGGGGCACCCACCACCACAAAGTTCCGCGGTTGTCTTTCCCTTCCACTCGCAGCTACCCGAGAGTTTTCCTGGGCAGACGTGGTGGAGTCTTTTTAACCCAAGGTGTTGTCCAGATTGTGTTTTAGTGGCCAGCTAATAATATTCTGTACTACATCTTTAAATTGAATCGTGTGTGCGTTTTTAAAAAAAAATATAAAATAGAAGACATAAAAGTAAAATAAAGGATATTTATATCACAAACGACTCGGAGATTATGTGTATACATACTACGTGTGCCTCTGCGGGATTCCCCGATTAAACAATAATTCTTTTAAACTGGAGCAAGTGTTTCTTTTTCCCTTCTTCTCCTGTGTTCTTAGATATCCTGTGATTATTTTATTATTATATGATTTCTAATGGTGAAGGAGAGGGGGGATGTTATGGTATTTTAATGCTGTGGCTTATAAAAATAATAAAGTAAAGAAAGGAAGGGGAAAGATTCCAGCGCCGTGTGTCTCTGTAACGAAAATTTCTCTGTTCAAAAGAGGGGCGGTGGCTGCTGGTAGTAATCAGATGACGTCATACCGAACGTTAGGTCCCCCCTCCCCCTCTCTCAATTAACGATTCTGACGTGTGAAGTAATTATAAACTGCCGTGTATCTCCGCAAAAAAAGTTTTTTGTTGGGAATTAAAAGGTTGGGGGAGGTGGGGGGCGTTATTAACTTTTAGAAAAATAATCGATACCTCTCCCAGTGCTAGGCACTGGCGACTACTATCAGCATGCCGTGCAGACCACAGTGCAGCATTCGATACACTAAATCCCCCGACCCTAATCGATCGATATTTTTTTTTAAAACAAGAGAACGATGACGCTAAACACGTCCGTTTTGTTTTTTTGTTTTTTGTTTAAACAATTCGGTTAAAAAATGTTATTAATGAGAGTAGCATGAAACCCGATAATGTCTCTAATGACGTCATGGGTTTGAGTTTATGCTAATCACTAAACACTCCCACTGTGTAGTAGCCAACAGATGGAAATAGTTCTCTATGCGATTCGCCCCGCTCCTGAATGTGCGTGTGCTTCTTAGGTCGTCCAAGGATTTCGTCTACAGAGACGCGCCCGGTGCGAAGAAGGACGAATAACAGGAGGATAGCCCCGTCGTCGCTCGACAAGTGAGCAATCCTTCCCTACCACCCTCCCGCCTCGGGGGAATCAGAGAGGGATCTGTCATGGTTTAGAGAGGATGGACCCAGGGAGAGGAGTCGAGTAGGGAGGAGGAGGAGGAGAAGGCATGGCACAGACAAGAGCCGGGCAGGAGGTGAAGGAGAACCTGTTGGAGATGGGCGGTAACAATGGCGTGCACAAGGAGCGAGACGCCATGAGGCTGGAGCGCAAGAAGATGGAGAGCGTCATGCTGAACGACGACCGCAGCCCGGACGAGGGACCCGAGGAGTCCTTAGACGACATCCTGGACGGCAACAACAGCGACGGCTCGTCCAGCGAGACGGAGTCGCACCACTCCCACCAGCTCGACCCCAACTCGTGAGTAATGTAACTGAACTGTTTGATTTGGGTGTTCGGGGGGGGGGTGTTAGGGTGGGATGGATCACACGTTCATCCCCTCCCCACTGATACACATCGGTGTTAGATGTGGGGGGATGAAAGGGAGAGATCACGTCCATCCCATGGCCATTAAGACACATAACTGTTAGATGTGAGGGGAGGGGAGGGAGAGATCATGTCCATCCCATGTTCACTAAGACACATCACTGTTAGATGTAGGGGGGAGGGAGAGATCATGTCCATCCCATGGTCACTAAGACACATCACTGTAAGATGTGGGGGGAGGGGAGGGAGAGATCATGTCCATCCCATGGAAACTAAGACATCACTGTAAGATGTGGGGGGAGGGGAGGGAGAGATCACGTCCAACTCATGGCCACTAAGACACATCATTGTAAGATGTGAGGTAGGGTAGGGGAGAGAAAGATCACGTCTATCCTATGGCCACTAAGACACATCACTGTAAGATGTGGGGTAGGGTAGAGGAGGGAGAGATCACGTCTATCCCATGGCCACTAAGACACATCACTGTAAGATGTGGGGTAGGGTAGGGGAGAGAAAGATCACGTCCATCCCATGGCCACTAAGACACATCACTGTAAGACGTGGGGGAGGGTAGGGGAGAGAAAGATCACGTCCATCCCATGGCCACTAAGACACATCACTGTAAGACGTGGGGGAGGGTAGGGAGAGATCACGTCTATCCCATGGCCACTAAGACACATCACTGTAAGATGTGGGGAGGGAAGAGAGAGATCACGTCTATCCCATGGCCACTAAGACACATCACTGTAAGATGAGGGGTAGGGTAGGGTAGGTAGAGTTCACGTCCATCCCATAGTCACTAAGACTCATCACTGTACGATGTGGCGGGAGGGGGGAGAGATCACATCTATCCTATGGCCACTAAGACACATCACTGTAAGATGTGGGGGAGGGGGAGAGATCACATCTACCCCATGGCCACTAAGACACATCACTGTAAGATGTGGGGGAGGGGAAGGATAGATCAAGTCTATCCCATGGCCACTAAGACACATCAATGTAAGATGTGGGGGAAGGGGAAGGAAAGTCAAATCTATCCTATGGCCACTAAGACACATCACTGTAAGATGTGGGGGAGGGGAAGGATAGATCACGTCTATCACATGGCCACTAAGACACATCACTGTAAGATGTGGGGGAGGGGAAGGATAGATCAAGTCTATCCCATGGCCACTAAGACACATCACTGTAAGATTTAGGGGAGGGAAGGGGGAGATCACGTCTATCACATGGCCACTAAGACACATCACTGTAAAATGTGGTGGGATGGGGGAAGGTTCACTTCCATCCTATGCCATTCCACTCACCACATTGATCGGAAATCGTGAGTAATACAATTGTTAATATTGGGGCACAAGGGGGAGCTAAGCCAGATCACTTTCATCTCCTGGTCGCTAAGACACCTAACCGTTATGTATGGGTACAAGTGGCGTGATGCATTCCACGCACACCATCGGCACATAAATCATACGTGAGAGTAAATTATTGTTATATTTTAATATATCTTTTTTATGTAAGAAGACAGCTCCATTTAACATACTTGATTGGTCCCGGAACTGTAACGGTTTGGTATTGGTGTGTAGGGTGAGGCCTGGGTGGTTTTGAAAAGGGAGGAGTGAGAAATCTTCTTTATTACACTGTTCTATGTACAGAATTTCATACTTTATTATTTGCTTTCTTTTCTAATACTTACCACCCGTTGAAATTCAAATGAACAAAAAAAAAAATAACCGTGCTATGTCTACTTGAGATGATAATGCCTTTGTACGGGCTGATGCATACCCACTGCTTTTCCCAGCACTGGATGACTAGCTAAGAATAGGCTTGTTAAACTAAAGTTGCATGCCATGATAACACATATAACTAAGTCTTATTATGTTGTTGTCGGAAGTAAACTACTATTACATAACGTTAAGCTTGTTAGACACACATGATTATCTTGACACGATCAGATTACCAGATTACTAGATCCAATGTTTCCAGCCGACCGGAGGTGATCTCAAATTTTATCGTAGAGGGATCTAGGTGTAAGTCTCCAGAGGAAACTAACCAAAAAATTTTAATTTTTAAAATGTAATGTTTTCTTTTTTGTATATTTAAAAAAAACCATTTTTGCTATTTTAAAATATTTTGTTTTGTATTATACATCGAGTCGAGTTCACTTTTCTTCTACCTCATTTTTTGAAATGGCTTGCAACTGTTTGAGAACCTGTCTACTACAGCTATCGAGATCAATACATTGACTTGTTCTCACAAGTACCGACGTTTAGAGAAGATTTCAAACAATCCATCAAAAGCCACATTACAAATACAATTCCAGCTTAAACGTAAGCTTTTATTCCCTTAATATTCCGTCCTAGGTTTACTGCCAGGGTCGCAGTATCTCATGCTCGTTTGTAGCCCAGTGTGAATTCGCACGAGGTTGTTTGATTTTTTTTTCATCGTCCTTTGAAGTGAAGCATTTGAAGTGTATGCAAATTTTAAAAAAATTCTCCCAGTAGTAATGTAATAAAAAAAAAACGTTTTGACAGAGAGGATGTGTGCAAGACAATCTGCTTTGACTCATCTTAAGGAAAGGTTTACTACGAGTGGGATCAGAGTGTACACTTTTAAGCAGAGTCTGAAAGAAAGGACAGTTGAAAGGAATATAGACTATAAATTGGCATCCACAGCTTTATAACCACATATATTATAAATTAGATCAAGATATTCCATAATATAAAGCTTTACTTAAAGTCACTACGAAAAAAAAAAAGATTTAAGATGTTACAAAAAACGACATGTCGTGGGCAGTGAGAAAACACGAGAATCCTTGTAGGAAGTTCTGACATTTGTTCGGGAAGCCATGGTTGACAGAGATGGAGGTTTAAATGTTTGAGAACCCCTTTAATAAAGTTTGATAGTTTAGGTAGTCGCTCGGAGTGATATCTTAAAGTGACAGGACAAACAACAACAACTTGGTATATCCGTGAGCATGTTAAACTCACCACAACATACGACATCAAGATGTTTGTCGACGTTAAATTGGCTGACGGCAGGAAATGTTCCCACTTGAAGCTAAACATAAGGTCATTCACGTGTTTATCTTCAAGTCCGACTGACTCAACCGCATCGTTAAGTTTAAGGATAGAAATTAAACAACCTACTTAAGGCTATGATATCTCTTTTAATCTTTGCTTGCTGAAAATTTTTATAAACATTTGTTTTTCTTGTGTAATAAAGTTACGACACTTATCTAACTGAGGCATTGTTTACTCTAAAGATCCGTCAAAACTCATAATTTGGAACACTTCCGGACTCTCATAAGTTTTTGCTTGGCTTCAATATATCTTTCGGATGCCCCCCNCCCCCCCCCCCCCCCCGTAAAATAACTCTTGCAACGGCTATTTGATCGACCAAGCACCATGGGTTTGAATCTGTCACAGGATGAGAACCTTTCGCTCATAACCCGGCATCAGCGCCATAGCAACAATGAATGGCGGCATGAGAGTAATGTATTGCCTCTGTCCTGTCACTTGTGTAAACACGGACGGAGGAACGTGAGCCGCTTTAGTGCTAGTTCATTTGGATCATACTGCAGTACGGCTCTAGTGTTACAATGTTACAGTAGCTAGGTTACATGTTAGGGCAGCTAGTGTACATGGTTCATTCAATAGCTATAAGGTTACATGTTAGGGCAGCTAGTTTACATGGTACAGTAACTAGGTTACATGTTAGGGCAGCTAGTTTACATGGTACAGTAACTAGGTTACATTTTAGGGCAGCTAGTTTAAATGGTACAGTAACTAGGTTACATTTTAGGGCAGCTAGTTTAAATTGTACAGTAACTAGGTTACATGCTAAGGCAGCTAGTTTCCATGGTACAGTAACTAGGTTACATGTTAGGGCACCTAGTTTACATGGTTCAATATTTAGGCTGTTTAAGCAACAACAAAAATATGGGATGAGGAACAAAGATGATAAAGAAAATTACGATAATCATGTAGTTCAAGTTTGAAGCACTGACACTCACTCTATGTTGTAAAACGCAATGATAGAGTTGAAATGAATTAATACTTATGAAAGGAACATATAATTAATGTGTTTATTTTATCAACTGAAGAACAAGGGGGAAAATCAGACGCCCTAATTGTAATCATTTAAGAAAATTGCGTAATAATAATTTTCCTTCTTTCTGACTTCCTACCCTTTGAAGTCTAGTTGTTACATGAAATGTTTTGTTTAAAAGGTTTTGCTCCCGAAGAAACACACATTTGATTGACAGAAACACAAAACAAGACTTACGCATTATTATATAACGCACAACTTATAAAACACGAACTTACAATCAGTGTTCTTTCCAAGTTTTATTTGCACAGCATACATTTTGTGTGTGTGCTGCATTTTACGCCCTTGAACAATGATATAGTATCCTCATCAAAATTTTCTGCGTGGTTATTCAAAACTACTGCGAGGCGCCGGTCAGATATCTACGTGGACTCGCAGCTGAAAGGGAAAATTTCTTAAATTTCTTTATGAGAAAATGACATTTCAGATTGAAAGGAAACAAGACTACCATGAGTTGTATTCAGGGCTTTGTACGGAGGTTTGAAAAAAAACAACTCCTACTCTTTCCAATCAAAATGCAATTTATCAACCGGTTGTTATACAACCCCCTTCCCACCCACACCTCTATCAAAACCCCACAAGAAAGAACGCATGGTACAACAACAAAAAATCCCCACATTCATGATCGCTAGTTTAGATCGAGGGTTGAATGTAAACAGTAGTCACTTGTAAACAGCAGGTACTTTCACCCTATCGCCATACCGCTCCTCAGGTGGGCGAAATTCGTCAACATTGAAGTCAATAATTTGTTAAACGTGCGAGATAGGAATCGGCGGCCCCTGCACCCCCCCCCCCCCGATTTCTGCTGACTTCTACTATAGCCGTGTTGATCGGTGGCGTGTGTGTCTGTGTGTGTGTCTGTATGTGTGTGTGTGTGTGTGTGTGTGTGTGTGTCTGTATGTGTGTGTGTGTGTGTGTGGGTGGGTATTTCTATCGTGTGTGTATGTGTTTTCAAAGGTATTTCCTTAACGTGTACACGAGCCACTACTCGGTTAAAACACACACTCTCAGCCTTACAGCATCGCCTTGAGGTCAAATGGAGCCACAAAAGGGATGTAATGCATTGTCTATATATAGGGTGGTTCTTGATTCTAAATATGCATTGTCTATATTGTCTATATATAGGATGGTTCTTGATTCAAAATCTATCTCAAACCGTTCTATAACTATTCATGTCTTCATATAGGCATTTAATATTTTTTTCCACTGAGACACTTTCTCATGAAATCTTTTGTGTCCCAGAGCATCTTTCCCCACCCCTCAACTATGCGTTCTCACTACCCAGTGATGTGTTGTTAGTTGAGGGTTGTGTGTGCGATCATTTTAAGTAGAGTATCGTAAGGTCATACTTGGTGTTTCGTGTGTGTGTGTGTTTTTAAACACCAAGCGGTAACATCAGTTCCCGTTTCTCATCCTTACAAACAGACCTTAACATCAGTTTCCGTTTCTCATCCTTACAAACATACCGTAACATCAGTTCCCGTTTCTCATCCTTACAAACAAACAGTAACATCAGTTCCCGTTTCTCATCCTTACAAACAAACCGTAACATCAGTTCCCGTTTCTAATCCTTACAAACAGACCGTAACATCAGTTCCCCGTTTCTCATCCTTACAAACAAACAGTAACATCAGTTCCCGTTTCTCATCCTTACAAACAGACCGTAACATCAGTTCCCCGTTTCTCATCCTTACAAACAAACAGTAACATCAGTTCCCGTTTCTAATCCTTACAAACAGACCGTAACATCAGTTCCCGTTTCTCGTCCTTACAAACAGACCGTAACATCAGTTCTCGTTTCTCATCCTTACAAACAAACAGTAACATCAGTTCCCGTTTCTCATCCTTACAAACAAACAGTAACATCAGTTCCCGTTTCTAATCCTTACAAACAAACAGTAACATCAGTTCTCCGTTTCTAATCCTTACAAACAAACCGTAACATCAGTTCCCGTTTCTAATCCTTACAAACAGACCGTAACATCAGTTCCCCGTTTCTCATCTTTACAAACAAACAGTAACATCAGTTCCCGTTTCTCATCCTTACAAACAAACAGTAACATCAGTTCCCGTTTCTCGTCCTTACAAACAGACCGTAGCATCAGTTCTCGTTTCTCATCCTTACAAACAAACAGTAACATCAGTTCCCGTTTCTCATCCTTACAAACAGACGGTAACATCAGTTCCCCGTTTCTCATCCTTACAACAGACGGTAACATCAGTTCCCCGTTTCTCATCCTTACAAACAAACAGTAACATCAGTTCCCGTTTCTCATCCTTACAACAGACGGTAACTTCAGTTCCCCGTTTCTCATCCTTAAAAACAAACAGTAACATCAGTTCCCCGTTTCTCATCCTTATAACATAGCAACGTTTTGTTGGATTCGTGATAAACAAATGTCAAGACATGTGACTGAAAATACGATTTTTCAAACCTACTTTAATGTTCCTATCACTCGCTGGATTATGTCTTTAATATCCTTTCATGCAAAACAACATACCCTCAAATGTCTTCCATTCTCATAAATATCTCAAGAACGATAAATACATTCCTGTACACTCACGTATTCTAAAAAGCACCCATGCACATACTCTTTTATCCGCCCACATATTCTTAGCTACTAATAAACTATATGTTACATATAATCCCATATGCAACCATATAACCAAAAATAAACTAACATTCCCTCAAGAACACCAACATACTTAGTGGCGAAGCTATGGGAGAGTGTTAAATTTGAAAATCCTTACGGGCCCCACTTCATGGGGATCCCAAATTAGTGTCCGAAAATTTTTTAACATAAAATATTACACTACGTGTGTAGGGCCACCAAAGAGGTTAAGCCCCCCCCCCTGGGCCCCTGAACCCCTATAAATTCCTAGCTACGCCACTGTATATATACTTTAAAAAAACATTACAATTTTCATTCCATTAAAACATTACATATTAATAAAGCTGAACATGATAGAACTGAAATAGATCATGTGTGTTTTTTTAAAATTAAAAAAAATAAAGTTGTAAGAACGAGTACGCCACTTAGCCTGAACCAGGGTTGTTAATAGTGTAATATTGTATAAGTATTGGTAGTATTGCCAATACTTTTTAAAGTATTGGGACGATTTTGCAATACTTCTTGAAATTTGATATTGGTATTGGTATTGCCAATAATTATTTTTGATATTGGTATTGATTTTTAACCAATACTAAAAGCAATATTCAATAAATTCTCTACAACATTGGTTGTGAATAAAGGTGAATATAAAAAATAGCTTTTTTTGCGTTTTACGTCACGATTTTTGAATATTTGTGCAGTGCGCATTTTGAAATGGTTACTTTTCTTCGCCTGGCTAAGTGGTATCTGCCAAATAGGTGGCGTTACCCTGTGAACTCTACTAAAATTCATCGTTCATCGTTAGTTTTCCAGATGTGATGCAATCCACTGACTCGGTCTGACTGTTTTTACTAATAGTATGATGTTTAACCGTTTATGTATCATTTGCTTTTCTATGACAGTCATTTGCTTCATTCATCCATTCATTCATCCATCCATCCATCCATTCATTCACAATATGTGTACAGTATACATATTAAAAATCTTGTTGCTTAAGGACGTTAAGGTGTGCCGACTTATTTAATATGTTGTCAAAGACTTTTGAATGGTTTGGGGAAAACTGATGAAGCAAGTGTTAACTATTGAACAAAATTTGGTTAAAAGAACATTGTCTAAATTAGCCAAAAATGTTGTTATCGTTTATCGATGTAAGTGATATAGAGCGATGAATTACATATTTGTGTTTTATTCGTCGAATGACCCAGATATTGGTATTGGTAAGGCAATAATAAATAAATATTGGTATTGGTATTGCAATACTGGTTTCAAAATTGTATTGGTATTGGTATTGGTATTGCCAATAGATTTTACAGGCAGTATTGGTATTTTGGTATTGGTATTGCCAATAATTTTTTTTAGTATTGTTAACAACCCTGGCCTGAACCAACGGTTCTGAACCTCATTTAGAGCCAGCACCTCTTGAAGTTACTTGTACGTTCGGACGCGGTCGTAAACCTGACCGCTGGACGACTCACCAACGCTATATAAAAAACAGGTAAACATAAGCCAGACAGGATGCCAATGAACAAGGAACACGTCGTCAAAAAGTCTTCGTCAACGTACCAACTTCTAAGAGCGCATGAACAGTTTGATGTAATCCATATATTATAATTCTCACCATGGACCAACCATGCCGGACACCAAGTAGCAAGCTGTCTGACTCCACCGGCCAATCAGATTGCAAGAAAAGTTAGTGCACAGCGTAGGGGGTCATCAATGTTGAATTGAAGTCAATTACTATGTTATTTCAGACCCCCCCCTTCTCTTTGCACTATCTATGAGCAAATCTGTGGCGTATGCTACGTCGCGGGCATCTAGTTATACATAAAATGCGTATCTATATAATTCGCTAGAAATTAGGAAAAGCGCAAGCACAAAATGCAAGCATGATGAATGACCCTCGCTAGGGTCGACAAATCACAGTCTATGGTTGGCAAGTGAGGGCGGGGCAGGAGGTCTGGGCTGTAACTCAACCGAAGTGCACATTTCTCGAGATCAAAAATGCGTGGGCGCCCCCCCACCCCACCCCAACGTTTACCGGCGATGTTCCCATTTCTTCGTGCTGCATTTTGTGTTCGTTCTTTCTCACCTTTCATTGTACTACCTATGAGCAAGACTGTACGCCGCGGGTCGTACCTAGTTATTAAATACTATTTTGAATAGATTGGGCACAGACCCTGCTGCAGTCACAGTTTTAGCTTGCCAAGGTACTATCACTAGAACTGAGAAGCAGTTTTTGAAACGTTAATTTTTTTAAGATACAACCTTTAATATGCCATTTTAAATGGTTCATAACAAGTTTAACTCCTCATTGAAAAGACAATAAGAATAATAATTCTGGAAGTTGTTGTTGTAACTCCACCCTGGCACATTGTCGAATGACTACCGTAAGCAAGCAAAGCACCCGCCGTATGAGAATCACTGCCAGATTACACACACAAAAAAAAAGCTTCATCCATTTCAAAAGCAAAACTTCCATGGGCCTGTACTTGTTCTCCACGCCGTGTGTAATCTGAGTGTGTGTTGAGACCGGGACAGTCTTATCAACTGTCAATGACCGTTAGAGTCAGCCGTGTACCCCCCCCCCCGCCATGTGTCTACGTGGCCAACACAAACAGTGACAGGTTGCTATTTTAAACGCGCGTGACGCGTGCTTAGTGAAACATGTCTCTCGGAGATTGAAGCGTACATGCCATAAAAAAAAAGTTTTGCTTGTAATGTCACCATCGCTCTAAATGTCAACGGGGAGGGAATAAAAAACGCTGACTTAAAAAAATATAAATCTGTGGGGGAACAAAGGGGACTCACCCTGAATTCTCCCCCACGAGATATATTTTTTTCTAACTTAGACCATGAGTCGTGTGACTGTGAATGCATATTAAAAAAAATCAATTTAAAAACAAAAACAAACTTTAAAAAAATTCCGTTTTTAGTAATGGACTTGACTTGAAGTGTTTGGGGCAATATTCACTTGAAGCTGCGCAGATATTTGACGGACGCCGCGCAGCAGCTTAAAATCACCTCTAATCAAGTTTTGTAAGAATATAGCACCAAAAAGGACGTTGTTCAACTTAGTACACGAGTATTTTAACTTTGCACACGGCCCAACGAACTTTAGAGGGAACATTGGTTAGGGGCCGTCCATAAATGACGTCTCCCGCCTGAAAAGGGGGGTGGGGGTCATGCATTTCTGACGTTGTGTGACGAGAGGGAGGGGTTGTTGAAGAACTGACGTGACATAAAAACGCGCAACTTAAAGTAAAAGTTACACTTAAATATCAGATTGTTTACAATTTATTTAAAGAAGTTTTCAATGGCTTCATACGTTTTACGATATTAGCGCGCAGTCTTACTCTAAATACATATTTAAATTGAGCCCCCCCCCCAAAAAAAAAAAAATAAA
>MUZC01000032.1:1697420-1732169 GCA_002072015.1 Radix auricularia | reverse complement strand
GGTTAAAGCTTTGTGACTTCTTATCGTAGGGGGGGATGAGGTCTAAGTTTCTGTGACGGAGTGTGACGAGGGGGGAGGGGTAAAAATCGGCCAAAATTGCTTCGGTCATTTATGAACGGCCCCTTAGGACTCGCGAGGGGTCACAAAGGGTGATGTGGTGTTGAAACACTGCCAGCTCCACAACCCAAATAATTAGTGCTCGTTAATTGTGTTTGTTGTGAGAGTAAAACTCACAAGAATTAGGCTAGCCATTATAATTGCTATATAGCGATATTAAATGCTATTTAATGGACTCCTATTAAGTCCTAATAAGTTAAGCACAGATCAAACCCACCAGAACATGGCATCGTCATAAATAGAGTAACTTTAAAAAAAAAAAGCAAATTCTGCTACCATTTTAATTATTTCTCATGCAGTAAACATATGGATTCTAACTTTATATTCAAAGCGTTTAAAATTAATCCTTTCAAAGTCGATTGTCATGGGTTAATCTTGAACTAAAAAAAACACAAATTTATTTTCTATGAGATCTTTGGGGGAAGAAAATTCGTCTCTTTCCCATATTCTACATTAACCCCCGCTAGTCTGACAGTGAAAAGCTAACTTTATTTCTTATCCTCTTTGTCATGGCCTTGTGAGAATGCTCAACTGCTAATAACAATCGACTCGCAACATTCCATGTCCCTGGGTCCAATCCGTCACCAATCTCCCTTGACATTCTACAAATCAATGGCAATTTAAAAGAACAAACCCAGTCCTGCACTGTAGAAAAAAAAAAGGAATGGCTTCGCGAAGCTCATTTCATACTACAATCATTGCCGCTGACCAAGATCTATAAATAGATTGCTAGGAGTATTCATTTTTATTGGGCTCTTTTTTTTAAAGCCTTAAGCCTCCGTCTTAAATTTTAATTTGTGGGGGTCCTTAAGGTTTTGTGTGGCCGAAGTAACCCCCCCCCCATCCTCGAATTTATATTACATTGTTTTTGACTCAGCTAAATTAAACTGGACTCGACATCACCTTATTGTCAAAGTTATTCTTTGTATTTTGTTGTTGTTGTGTAACGTAGACTTCTTGAACATAAAATTATTTTACTGATATGTATTCAAATGTGATATAATTCCTCACTTACATGACCAATATTTATAAAATAATAAAATAATCTAGTTTCCACTCCCCCTTCCCAAACCTCCAAGAATTCAACTAAAAATAGTTCACCTAGATTCAACGTTCTACATAATTTTTGAACTCCTCAGAATCTCTTCCCCACAATTCTCCCCCGACCGCCATGATTTGATGTTGTCGCCGTGCTGGACGTTGCTTAGCATCCGATAGGAGGGGATTTAATCTTCGTCTTTATTAATACCCACTTGACAACGTTGTCCAAGACCTGTCGTGGGGCTACTGCTCTAATCAAGAGGACAGACAGCAAGGGGTAAAGATGGGAGGGATGTTAGCGGAGCAAGGGAAGGGCAATGATGGTAGACGTTGTCGGTTGTTGGGTTGGGTTGGGGTGGTGAGTCAGTGGTGACAGGGATGTGCTTGAAGAAGGGGATCGAGGCTGCAATGTTCCTGGCTCATTCTCTACAATGTTCTTGGCTCATTCTCTACAATGTTCTTGGCTCATTCTTTACATCCATTGATCTGGCTACTTGGTTGTTTAAAAAAGAAAGATTTAAAGAGCATTGTGATGAATGGGGCATAAATCCTGGCCAAGCGGCAGTCTAAGCGGGTGCAAATGGAAAATGTCCAAGGTCTTGGTTTGAGAAGAATGCTTTAAATAAAACGTTTAAATAATATCTGTTAAATCACAATATATGCAAACGAAAAAAATAATGCAAGAACTTTGTTTATATGTAAATTATTCAGAAATGTTTTCCTACTTATCTCAAAGTCAGAATTTCAGGGAGATATCAAGATGTTTCTAGCAATATTCCGTTTAAGCTGTGCGCCTACGCAGTCAGACGCCATGCAGCAGGTTAGTACTACCGCTTAAAAATGGATGGTACGCACATTGTACGCGAGTCTGATATTTGGCACACAGACAAACGAAATGTAGAGGGAACATCGATTGCTGGACTTAAACTTACCGATGACTTATTAAGCTTCCACATACTTATGTTCGACACGTGAAGAGACCTCTCTTAGAAAACCCATCTTTATGGCTTAAAAGCCAGGGCAAAATAATAAACTAAGAAATTATTCAGGATGCATTTCGCAATTTGAAATTAATCTTGCAGGTTTTCTCTGTCCTAATCGCCACTAAAAAGGAAAAGGTGATTTAAACAAGTTTTGAAAGCGAACCAAGAAACACTGTAACCACGTAGCCATGTAACCTAGATGAGACTGTCAGCATTAATTCGAGTTTTATGGATCGAAAGTGAGACAATTGGAATAAAAGTGTTTGAAATTTTAAAGAGCTTTAAAGAGTTGTTTTTTTAAAAGAGTAAAAACAAAAGATAAACTAGAATTTTTATGTTTATGTATATAATTCTTTCTTAAAACTTTTTTATGAGCACTAATAGTACCTGAAAAGTCCTTAAAAAAATAAAATTCTAAGACTAGTTCGCAAAACGACTTTAAATTTTATTGTGAAACTTGGGAAAAATTCTATTTGTTCTCCAAACAACATTTAAAATTTAAAAAAATAATTCTTAAGAGATTTGTTATCATTCCAATATATTATAATTCTCGATAAAAAAAACCAACTATTTAAATAAATAATTCTCCCTTTCATTTTTCCTCAACGTGTTTCAAAGAGTACAAAACAATACACATCGCTAATTTCGTTATTTATATATAAAAATGGGGAAATTCAGTGTACCCCAAGGCGGTGCACGCCAAACAGAGCACTGCATCGCCTGACCAGAATGGACGCATTAACGCAGCAATCAATGAGATCCCCACAGATGCAACACGACACTAACTACCCATAAAACCGGGACCATAAAACTGCCTGGCCGAAATGCCGCTCTTGGATTTTAGCCCGTGACAGAACTAAATAAAAAATTTACCGACATTATGCAGATGGCCCTTAAGGCGTAACCCAGATTTTAGCTTAAAATTGAACGAGTATTAACATGGGTCAAGACACTGCAAATTTTCACGTTTTTTCCCCCAGCTATCTCTAATTTCCCCAAAATGTCATCAATTTCAGCAACTGGCACCACTTTCTACGATGCTTCTCAATTTTTCTACTTTCAATTTTTTTTATAAAAAAGGTACTTTTTTAGTAGCAGTCACCTTAAAAACATATGGTTTTTACCACATTTTAGATGCCTCTATAATTCTTTCAAAATGGGTGGTCAAGGTTTCATCACAAACTGAAAACTAAAAGACCAACTTCATTTTCTATGAGGTACATAACCTCTGGTCTCTCCACCAAGCCATTTTCCGTTAAGAATTTAAGAATAGTTGTATGGATGAGCCATAATTTGGATAGGTTTGAAAACACCGAATATCCGTTAACCCAGAAAACATCCAAGGGGTTTCGAAAAATGATTTTGTTGTATCATTATCCTTGAAAATTTGACATCTTTCAGTGAGTTAAAAATATAGCGAACTGTTGAAAACACTGTCGTGCATATCGATACATAAAATGGGATGCAACTCTGGCTAAATATGCGGCTGTTGATTGCCCACATCTCAACAACAGCACTAACTCACGTCTATCTGGCATGTTTTATAAGACACTGTCGGTAGAGGACCGCAAATTCCCATCAGAAGCAGAAGCCCCAACAGCTAGCGCCGCGGACTCGGGCGTCACATTTCGCTGATGTGATGGGCCGTCAAGTTGCCTAACACAATTGTTTCGGAAGGGGGCCCACAAAGTGTCTCATTTCTCCCGCGAGAGGTTAAGCCGAGACGCCATCAAATACAATTTCATGCCCCCACCCCCACCTCTTTACCCGTCATGCTTTGTCCACTTCACATTGTAAAATATTTTATCAACGAGTAGCATGCTCAGGTAGTCAAAATGTATTCTAGGACATAAATTAAAAAAATAAAACCTGTCAGTGTATGCTGCGGGCACATTTGTCGCTGTACCGAATTATTCCATAAAGCTTAGAGATGTATTCTCAGTTGTGAGCGATAATGAGTCCTGAGATTTAAAAAAAAAAAAATCTTTTCCCATTGAGTTTTCCCTGATCGCCAATTAGCGATGATACAATGATGAGCAGGGATTCGGTTGTCGTCCAAGATAAGCTTTACGTCATATTTTGTCATCCCATTAAAAAAAAAACGCCATTAAAGAAGATTGTCGGCTATTTTTGTACCCATTAAATCTGACACACATAAATCGAGAGATTCCGCGAGTTGCACTGGTCATGTGTCCTCCCTCACGCTACATCCTCTATTCTCTGTTCACCCAGGCATGAAGTCTTGCACTGGTCATGTGTCCTCCCTCACGCTACATCCTCTATTCTCTGTTCACCCAGGCATGAAGCCTTGCACGGTGAGATGACGAGTCGTGCCGACACAAATTAAATTTTAAGTGGGCCATTTATTGATTTTATCTGAAGTTTAAAAAGTGGACAGTTTAAACATTGTAGAGGCAGTTTAAAAAAAAAAGAGTTCATCGTATGGCATTATTAGTACAGTTTCATCACCAAATTTTGCGTAGGGCCGCAGAAGTGTGCCTTATCCTGTCTCCTTATTCCCGTCTGCTATTCGGGTAACTTGTTAGAACACACCAGATAAACCGACACTATCGCTGTTTAAAAATTTAATACTATAATAAAAATGCAAGACTAGAAAAAAAACTATGGATAAGTTTAAGATGCAATATTCTTCACCAATGAAGGATAATCTGTAGTATATAATTGGTGCTAATATGCTCTGGGTGCTGTTATACCCTTGGCACTAATATGCCTTTGAGGCTGTTGCTGTTGTTGAGAGTTCTATAGCCGCCTATCCCCATGTCGGCGAGCTCAGATTAGTTTGTCCGGCGGACTGCCAGTGAAGCGTTACGAGCCGAGATGAGCAATCTGCATATATGAATCTTGTGGGCTGTGAGCAAACCGATGGCCCAAAGGATTGTGGTTGTGTGCTGGAGATAGATGGGTTATGGTAGGGGATCGGGGCGTGGATGGGGGTCTACCCATACTCATTTTAAAAGAAGCAGATTGAACGGGGAAGATGAAAAGAAAAGTGGAGCATGCATGTGAGTAAACAAGACGAGGTTTAAAAGATGTTTCAAGCGTACTAACCTTGATTTGAAGGAAGGGACCCCCTCCTCCCCACAATGAAGCTTAACATTAATAAGACTATTTAAAAATCTAAACACAACGATTCTACTCCACACTCCCAATCACCATTACGGACCGTGTTCATCTGTTTTCACGCTCACAAGCACACAGACCGTTTATTAAATTTATCATGATCGCAATAGAATGTGAGGACAAATTGCCGTTTTCATTTGTTTCCCATTAGGGATGTCAGAAATATGAATGCTTGTCCCAAAATTAACATTTTTAAAAACTAAATAAGGAATGTAATTGTTTTGCCATTAAACTTAAAAAGCATTAATGATAATAAAAAATATTTTATACTTAATTAAAAAAAAATAATGGCCAACAATTTTATAACCAACAGATGACAATTACCGTGCATTTAATTAGTGTTGATAAATGCTGGAATTTCCAGAACCACGGCTAATTGACCACGTGCCCCAAACTGCAACCCAACATCCTAATGTTTCACTGGGGTAACCCAGTTCATCTCGTATTAGCCCCCACCCCCTTCCCACGGGCCTCCACACACACAGCAACACAAGATACTGATCACAAAACGTTCACAATGCGGTAAAGTACAGGCGTCTGGTGGGGACAAAGTAATAAGAAAAGTCTGCCCAGACTGACTTCTCTGGCCGCCACATCCCATTGTTATATATATATATAAACACACACACACACACACTTAATGCATATCTGTACTACGAACTATGCATGTACTTGTAAACCTCCACTACAAACAGGTCGATTCAATAAAAGCACTCGTGGGCGTGAGAGACATAGCAATACTAATTGATGAAACAGAAGCGTTTATTACCGGGTGATATTGTCAAGGCAGAGGGGAGCTTCAGTGCCTGAGACATGGGGGATATCGGTGATGACATCCAACTGGAGCTGACAAAAACAGAACAGGGTCCGATTGCGGATTTTTGAACAGGTAGAAAAAAAAAACACTTCTGTTTACGGCACAAGAACGCTAATTTAAAAAAGCTCACTATACGTAAAGTTGAAAAGTTAGACGTCCATCACAGAAAACATCACCCCAACCCAATTCCCTCAAACACACGCATTTTTTTCTTGTTCCTCAATCTCTTTTTTTTTCGTTAAATAATTTTGATTTAATTAATTATGATTAATTATTACTAAGCACCGGTGTTGCGAACTCAATGTGCCAACTTTTCCCAGGCAGGAGCTAAAGAATTCCCAAATAAGACAAAAAATTCCCACATGCATTAAATTCCTTAAATCCTTTTGTCAAAGCGTGGAAAAACCTAGCCAATACGTAAAAAAACCTAGATACGAAATAAATAAACATAGACACGCTAAAAATAAACAAATATGACGTCACAAATAGCGTCTAAAAACCTAGCTAACACGTAAAAAAAACCCCATCTAGATAAAAAATAAGGAACCTAGACACGCTAAAAATAAACAAATACGTAAGAAAGCCAACCAAAAAAAAATGTTTCCTATTGGTAAATGAGCATGTTTCAGCTATTTTTTTTATTTTATTGTAGTGTGTAGACTATTTACTGTTTGTCAAATCTTATAAGATTCACAAATTCCCATTTCTATAAATTTAGCTCAAGATTCCCACGATTCGGGAAACTTCCCAGGAGTTCGCAACACTGCTAAGCACTGTACCAAAACTCTACCCGGATAACCTCAAATTGCAGTTGGTTTATTTATGGCACTTAGTTCAAAATTTGTAGTGTTCAGGATTTTGTGATCATCTTGTTATCGATAAACTGGCGCTTTGACAATAAATGTCCACGGCAGCCTAGTATATAGTCTCGTCCAGTGCAAAGTTACCAGGTGAAAATAGGAGAACATGTCATTTTAAATAAATTGCTGGTAACATTTTTAAAAATGTGAAATAGAATTAAAAGAAATGTTTAAAAAATAGGGAAATTTTAAAGGGGAAACGAAATGATCAAAAAAATTAATTATCTCTTCATTTTTTTTTTTGGATAGAGCGTCAAAGAATTTTTATAGTCTATATACGTCTGGAAATAATTTAATTTAAGTGTTACAAAACCCAACTCAGCCTCTTTGTTTAGCTGCAATTAAGTTCAGGTGAAACATTATCCTGTTCGAAAACGCCACACTCGTCGACAGCTTCAGATATTTCAGTGTAAAAAGAAGTGTTACAACACAATTTAAGCCAGATGTATTCCACCACAGTCAAGACTGCGATGAATAACATTCGCAGAGCTAACCGTTCCCGTATCATTTTAAGAACGTCACTTTTAAGAAGCTCAACTTTAGCGCCAATGTCTCCGAACAAAAATTTTCTCGAGTGGTCGTGTGTCTAGGTATGTGTGGAAAGCTTTAGATTCTACCCTAATTCTCACGTTCATTATTTAATTACCTCAAAGTAAGCAGCCAACAAATTTATAGGCGTTAATATTTTACCTCACAGTTTATGACATCAACGAGACCACACGCCAATAAATATGTAGTATTCGTTATAAATATTGATGAATATGCTCAGTTGTTGCTAAGGATGCCCTAAGTTATATGTCTTGAAAATGAAGCCATTTGAAAGAGGGGCGCCACAGCGGTTGGTGTCACCCAGGGCGGTAGCTCACGATGTCACCCCCTCACGACTTACCCCCCCCCCNNNACGACTCCTCCCCCCTCACGACTTACCCCCACAGACCTCTCCCGTGTCTGCCGTGTAGTGTCAAATAACGGGAACAAACATAATTTAACACTTTGGTGTCACTTCCTGTGATGGTTTCACCCGGTGTGGTCCGCACCTCCCGCAGCCCCCAAGTGACTACTATGATTTGAAATTGGAAGCTGATTTGCGAATCGGAAGATATTGTTTTAACGATATTTGTGGGTTGCTTAGTCAAAGATAATTTAAAGTTAGATAAATTGTTTCCTCTAATACTAGTTAGCATTTTATTATTTATCAACATTTAATAGAGGATTCTTGGCTTTTAGTTGTGGTCGTGTTTTCTGAAGTCTTTGGTTCTTGTGGCAAATCTAAAAAAAATTATTAAGCATGACTCTACAGACAGTGAAATCTCATCTAAGTAACGAGCCTTGAAATAACTCGCTTTAAAGCATATTTAGCGCTTATTTATTTGTTATTCTAATGCTTTTTCTTAAATGCTGGTTTCGAATAGCACCACCACTGCAACCAGCACCACTTTTGGCTTCAATTCCAATGGTAATGATTAATACCAGGTTTTTGTGTACGCTATTTTGTCATGATGCAAGGTAAAAGAAAAAAAAAGAAACTTTTTCGTGCTCAACACTTGTAGGTTAAAGGTTATTTGCCGTTTTGGGACCTGCGAACAGTGAACAGATTTACGATACAGGTACTGTTGTGATTACACGGAAATATTTGGACCATAGTTTATGGAACACTGCTAAAACTTGATGCCTGATAAAACTGATTCGTGTAACAAACTCCCAGAGAAAAATAAAGTAACACGTGAATATGTTTGCGCTAGTACAAATGATCTATTCCACGCAGTGTGCTTCCCCACATTTCAATTATATGTGGGTCACTAAAAAGGTTCATACCGGGGTGATTGGATGGTTTGAGGTGCGGCTCATCGGACCGTGTCGTAAATTATAACTTAACATATTATAGTTTACAAGTGTTTGTGTTGGAATGTAAAAAAAACAAAAACTTTTCAAATGTTTAATGTAAATGCATTGAGAATATAGGGCAAGAAGGTTGCGCTATAAAAGTAATGTTGAAATATTGTTCTTGTATGTTACTGATGCACAGTTATTGCGTGCAAAAAAGTTGGTATTAGACCATGAAGTGATAGAAAGTAATACAAATGGAAGAACCATTAAATCATTCACAAGACTATTTTAACCGTTGTGCCGTGCGGAAGGGGAAGGGGCAAGACGAGTAAAGGAGGTTAATGGATCTGCCATAAAAAATAACAGTGGAGTTCTCCTTTATTTACATTGCTTGTTTGTGTAGTGTCTACCAAGACGTATTGATTTTTCTTGTTTAAAATAAAAGAAAAAGAAATTGAGATCAGGGATGGTACTGGGGGAGGCTTGTGAATACTTCAAAGCTTAAAAAAAAAAAAAAAAAAACTACAACAACACAGAATTCATATTTTAACAAGCGCTATTTTAATGTTTGAATTAAGCCATAGTCATGCAAAATCTTTAGAATTGCTTGCGGGGTCATTAACTTTTAACACGCTCTGTACTCGTGTTCGTAGGTAAAATTCTAGCTACACACCTGACTGCTGGCAATCGACCAGTGAAGTAAAATTAGGTTTGAATTTTCTAAAAAATGTCAAATCTTCACAAATACGTGTCTTAAGTCCTTGTTTCAGACTACGTCTTTTTAAAAGAATTCGCATAACATCGATATGGGCGTGGTTGATGCGATTAAAAATAAACAAAGTTTAACACAGCACTTAAAGACGATCTTAAAATTTAGCGGTTGCCATCTTTTGACCTGAACCACTTATTGACTTGATAAAGAGAGTAATTAATTCTTCTAACTTCTAGCCCTTGCCGGTTGCACAACTCCAAGTTGTGAAAACAACATAAAATCTTTAATAGCAGCCATACACTTTTTACACCGAAAGCATAAACAAAAATCTGGCCTCTCTTATGCATTAACAAATGACGTATTATTTTGTGTGCCCACAGAAAACTACAACATCAATGTTCCCTTCTGAGATTCGTTGGATCTTGTGAAAAATTACAAACTCATGTGAATTATACATCACATTGATCTTATTTACTGATTTATCCCCATAAATCTTGTCCAACTTCATTTATAATTTTGGACGATTCCAACTGGAAAGTGTCGAATTTAATGGCAGTTTAGTTTTAGGTACTAGGAATACATTCTCACATTGGTACAACGTAATTGCAAGCTGAACCATCGCTCGGATAGGATCTTTTAAAATAAAAATGTTTTATTTGCCATGTTGAGATTGATAGGAAATGTCAATGACATGATATAAAGGCTTTCATTTTCATCATACAAATATTAGAGCGTGATATTTTTTGTAGGCCCACTTTGTCTTAGAAGACAAATTATACGATTCATATGCTAAGCAATGCTCTAGCTAATAATTTATGATATTGACGTATGTACGTTTATTATTTCCGACAGCTTATCTGAAAACTGTCTCGTAGTGATACTTTAAAAAAAGATTTTTTAAAAATTCAATGTCGATCGTTTCAATTAGAGACTTAAGTCTGTTTTATATACTTTCTAGCAAATTAAAAAAAAAAAGCAATCAAAACACGTAAAAAGTAATAAAAATAATTTAAAAGTCCTAAATTTAGGGGCAATTGTACTTTATGTTATCCTTGTCCACGCATTAGACCATTACACATCGATTTTCTGCCGGCCTACCCGAGTCCAATTACACTGATTGGCAATTTATTGAACTATTAATAAAGAACAAAACAGTTTGTAAAAAATTCACTGCCCTTTTTATTCCATCCCTATCCATCCTTGTGGCACTGCAGCCCATGTAGGGATTGGGCTTGGGTCACGACCTCCTTCCATTCAGTCCTTATCAACATCTTTCTTTTCCAATAGTTGATGCCCAGTTTTTGTGGATCTTTCACTACGTCATCCACCCATCTAAACCTAGGTCTTTCCTTGAGCCATTTTCCAAAAGGTTTTTGGTGGTGTACCCTCTTTACTCCTCTATCATTTGACATTATTTCTAGGTGTCCTGCCCAGCGCAGTCTGCCCTTTTTTTTTATTTCTGCAACTATTGTAGTATCCTGATATAGACTGTATAGTTTATGGTTGGTTCTTGTTCTTCACCCGAAATTATCCTTTTTTGGTTCATATATAATCATGAGAACTTTCCTCTCCCATCTTTTTAACAAGTTTTCTGCAGTTTTTGTGAAGGTCCCAGTTTCGCTTGCATATGTTACAGCTAGTCTGATGACCGTTTTATAAAGTGTTTTCTTTTTTTCCCTTGTAATGTTTTTATTTTTGAGGATTTTCTGGCTACTAAAGTATGCTCTATTCCCGGCTGATATTCTTTCTTTGATTTCTAAAATTAAACCATTCCTTTCATTTAGTAGTAATCCTAGGTATTTGAATTGATTTACTTTTTCAAAGTCTGGTTCCCAATTTTAATGTCTTCACATATCATTTCTTCTCTAAGGTCATGTATTTTGTTTTTTGGGTTTTGACTTCCAGTCCTGCTTGCAGTGATGCATCCTCTAATTCAATGTATGACTTTGATATGTCTTTAGTTCTTTTTAGCAAGCTGGACTATTTCATCAGCATATGCAAGCCACTGGATGGGTTGGCTATAGAAAGGGCCTATAACTTTTGATTCTTGAGTTTCCCTCAGGTAGTATTCAGTTATTGTTCCTCTAGTATCGATATTTATGTTTCTAATAACTCTCTCTAACATTAAGTTAAAAAGCATACAAGACAATGAGTCTCCCGGCCTTATTCCTTGTCTAATCCAAAATTCCCTGGAGTATTCTCCTTGAACCTTAACTTTGCTTTTTGAGTTGTTCTACGTGACATATATCATTCTTGTCAGTTTGTTGGGTATGCCAAACTCCAGCAGCGTTTCATATAGATAGTTCCTTTTGATGCTTTTCCCTTTTTCATTAGTAAATGAAATAATACATTAAAAAAATTATACCTACTCCCTTATGAAACCACCCCCTCTTCTCCCAAATAAAAAGTATTGTAATAAGCACTGAGAACTATCCAGACTGTATAAATCGTACATGCCGGCTGCCAACGCCTACGTATCGATAACCCTCACGAGATTTAATATTTATTGCTTTTCTATAAATAACGATAGTTAACAAAGGGTTCATCAAGATTCGACAAGATCATCCCGGCGGCAAACATAAAAAACAACAGCAAATAACCTGACGAAACAAAGTAAACAATGGGTCACACTGGGACATCCTTAAATCCCCCCCCCCCCCATCCCAGACCCGCGCACAGATTTTCACAACAGCCCTCCAGATTTTCCGCTCAGTTTGCGCCAACCCGTCCAGAATGGCTGTATTTGGGTCAAGCTCACGCGCCCGATCAATACCTTGCCAGGGACGGACGAGTCAGTGTTCCAGGACGGCGGTGGGGGTATGTTGGGGGTGGCTGTGAGGAGGGGGGAGAGGGTGCGTGCGTGTTGGCCGAGAATGTATACGCCAGTACGAAGACTTCCAATTGCTGTCAACACGGAGGGGGACAGGGCAATCGATTGATCAAATGCGATTCTAGTAGCCGGGAGATTAGATGACTACTTCTAAACCTTCCTCTATGATGACACGAAACGAGGAGGGTGAAATAATAAGAGGGGAAAAATAATGAGATGTAGAGGGGTGGGATTTGAGATCTAATTTTAAAATATTGTGGTGCCTGTATAGTTGATGTCAAAGTAGAGTTTACTTGTGCTGACGGTTCAAAGATGAAATTGTTATTTCCATCTTCCAAGGAAAGAGAAACAGAAAGTTGATATCAACGATTATTCCAAATTATTGGAGTCGTAAAATAGTGGGGTCAAAATATAGTTTCTTCTTCTTCAAATAATATGCAAGAAATAAATAAAGACATACATTAAAGATAAATAAGCTGTTTAGGAAGCTGATGGCAAATCTGTTATTTTTGGCTCACCCTCCCCCGATTTCATTTGTTTTTTTTTTCTTTTTGGTCCCAATGGAAGTTTATTTTAACCCTATCAGAATTTAAAAAAAAAATAATTTGTAAAATAGACCCTTTTTAAACATGAAGATTTTCATTATCTCAAAATATTAAAACTATTTTTTGTTTCTCTTGCATCGAGGATGCTATACATTTCCATGTAAATGAAACATATCTTTCCCTACACTTCTAGCTTTGATATAACTGGAACCAAACAATTCATCGCGTCTAGGTCGTATAAAACGTGTCTTAAGAGACGATGCGTTCTCAATTGCATCAAACGATTTGAACATTTGATCAATAAAATTAAGATTTTAGCTTAAATGACAGAATGTAACAGTTTTCTTTTCTTAACAAGAATTCAATTCAAACTAACTATTGATTAGAAATTTATAATTATTAGTACATTCGGACCTCTCTAAGTCGAAAACCTCCTTATATAGAATTAATTGTTGGGTCCCGGTAAAATTCCATAAGACCAATGTATTTCAGATCTCTTTAACTCGGAGATTTTTGGCCTCCAACCACCGTAAGTCGAATTTTTCAAGCCACGGCGATTGAGTAAAGCTAGTAAAAGGAAAACTCTTAAACCCCCTTCCCACTGGGGAGGGAGTAAAGTGTAAGTGTAGGGGGAGGAGGAGCTCTCTCAGTGGTGTTGATATTTTAAAGCGAAGTCAGCGTCCTTTCTCTTGAAGAATCAGACACCGCCTCTTCTGTCAAGCCTTCTAACTGGTATGACTGCCCCCCCGTCCCCACCTCTTAAAATCAACATTGTCCTTGATTAATCTGTCATTTTTCCTAACTCGAAAACTCGGTAAGTTGAATTTTTTCGAGTACCTCGAGTTCGACTGAGAGGTCCCACTGTACCAAAATTTTTTACTACGTACCGTCAACCTCTACACTAAAGTTTAGGTTTTATCCTTAACTGTTTTATCATTTCATCTAAAGATTCTGACGATTTTAATTAATCTGCTTCCTAGGCTTGTCATTTTTTGCGTCTTCTATATACTGCAGTGGGAATCTAAATGCCATAAAATAATAGAATCGATACCAGCATATAATTATAGTCTTCGTAAAGAAAACTACTATTGTAATTCAAAGGGATTCTTTAGTCCTTACTTCAGATGTCCTCTCATTAAAGTGGTGGTGGGGTGTTAGAGGTTAAGGTATTACGATTAATATCGCTGTAAGAAATTCGGTTAAAGATGATCATGTGTTTAGTCAATGTATCATTAAGTTACAAGTACAAAAAAAGAGTATTTTGTGACTTTGCTAAATAAAAACTTCCGTTCGTAAAATGTTAGTAATGTTCAAAGTCAGAGTGTTTTTTTTCATTGTTTGATATATCTTTCTCATTTCTCCCTGGTGGAAACTTAGCGTAGCGATCAGGCACTCATCATCCAGATGAGTACTGAGCATTGTCCCTCACGAAACTACATACATTACATTATAGGTTTGATACGAGCAAGGATAATGTCTTTCGATCACGTTGCAACTCCGAGGAGACGGCCCTGCACCTGCTGATTGAATGTCCCACGTTTGTCTGTGATTTGGACAGGACAACCAAAATGCCTGTGGAAAATTATCTCTACGGCGTTGGCCGCTCGATGAGGCTTGTTAGTTAAACAGCGAGCCGGGTATTGAGAGCGTCGAGCTCGACCCCAAAAGAGGACGCCATGACAGACGTTTTTTACCTTACATATGGACGCACTTCAGCTTTTTGTTGTTAGATTTCCATTCCAATTCAATCGGAATTTTTATGTTTGTAAAATGTAGTCTTTATAACCAATTTAAAGATAAATTTTTTCTTAAAACTTGATGAAAAAACAAATAAACTTTCCTTAAAATGATTATCTGGAAGCTTAAATGCTTAAACGAAAAAAACAAACCGTTTGCTGATATTTCATCCCCCCACACAAACCCAATAATTTATCTCCCGAAATAACAAATAAAATTCCCTTTTTGAACTCAAATATAATGGCCAATAGATTTCATTAAAAAAAATTGGACTGAAAAAGGAAAAAAAAAGAGTTTAAAAAATAAAATAAATAAGATTGAAAATAAACACCAGCCGTAGCTGTGGGGCTTCAGGATTGGGCTGGATAACTTGTCAGTACTAATTAATTTTGCAGTTGTAAAACGCAAGCAATGGCTGAAATGTTCTTTATATGCTTTAAAGCCCCTTCTTTAGCTTGCTTGTTCCTTGATGGCGGAGCAATACGCTCGTGGAGAACGATTTACTTCAGTGATTATCTTCTGTGCGTGTATTTGATGTTATGGACGTGCTTGAACTTGTGACAACTAAATGAAAGCGGTTGGTGTTTCTGTACTTGTATAGTATAAATATAAAATAATTATGTTTACGTGGTTGTCTATGGAGCGTGTGAAAGTATTCCCGAGAGGATGGGGACGAGGAGGCTTTGTGTTAATCAATAAATAATGATAAACTAGGGAGGGGAAACTAAATGAATTTTATTGGATATTTGCTATCAAAGCCAGTTTGATTTTAGGCATGACGTAATTCCCAGCATGCTTTAGGCCGAGGCCAGTGGTTCACAGTTCACAGTTTTTCCAACTGGTGCATCCCCCTTTTTTTAGTATGGCTAGGGAAATTAACGTTAAATATTTTAATCGATTAAACTTAATTTGATCGAGTAAAATTTGTTCAAAATTGAAGAAAATATTTTTAAGATTCATCTTTCCAATTTAATAATAATTTATGTTTTTTCGCTACCTGCATAATTTTCCCTCGTATTTTTATTATTTGTTTAGACGGGATCTATATATGGGTTATAAAGATATAATTAATTGACATTAATCGATTAACTGATTGTTTTCCCGATTTATCGAGTATATTTTTTAATCACCACCAACCATAATTTTTACAATCAATCTTTACGGGAAAGCCCAACAGTTCTTACAAATATCTGACCAGTATATTATGCTACGTTGTTTTTAAAGAATATAAATCATTGGATAAGTAAGGACCCTCGATGCCCTTTGACCTCAGTGGATGACAGGATGGGGAAACGCTTATTTGAATGAATGACTTGATCTTAATTCTGGAGTCGTAGTTAAAACCCAGAAGAGGCTTAAAATGTCGTTGATTGCTTCCCCTTTAAAGTCGTTTCCGTAGATCAGTTCACTTGGTGTTGGTCCCAGACAATCGCAGAGCTGAACTCCTTAATTAGTTATTTAAGGCGCATAGTCGTTCACAAGGGTAATCAGCTATTCGCAACTATTCGCTAACTTCAATAACTCCTATGTGTCGCTTAATCATTTATTTTAACAAACAAGCAACATATTATTCACAGTGATAGCTAATTACGATTTATTACAATAATTATACATTTCTTTAAAACGAAAGTATACACGACACACTACCCCCCCCCCCATACATTTGGGGTAAATGGTATTCAACGAAAATGCTGATCGAAGAATAGCCACCAGCTATCGCAGTACCACCGGCCACTCAACACTGCTGACCAAAGGGAGGAAAAGCCCTCGGTGACAGGAGCCCTTGGTTTATTGAGCCGCCTCCTCTCAGCAGGAGATTAAAGCTGCCAGTGGCAAGACCCTTGCACGCAATCACTCCATGTTGGTTCACAATTTCCACCGACAGACGGCACTGTTTACTGTTGGGAGGCGATGCCACTGGGATTCGCTGGAGTTGTTTAAAAAAAAATGATGATTCGTTTATTGGGGTGGGTGGGTGGTGATTTTGTTGTGTGTGCCCAAAAAAACAACCCAACAAAAGAAAAACAAAAAAACAAAAGACCAAAAAAAAAAAATAATATATCTAAAAAATCTAAATATAGGCCAGTTAGCATCTTTTATAATCAGTGCTGGATTTAGCCTAGACTAGATGAGGCCCTAAGCTATTTCAGATACGGGGGCCTTTTATAAGCCCAGTTATTACAAGTCAATGCCAAATTTGACAATCACTCGGACATTTTATTTGGTTGGGGGGTGGAGGCTTCAATGAAATGATGGGTTCTGAGCTATAGCTTGTGTAGCTGATACGTAAATACGGCACTGTCTATAGTATATTGAAGGCACACGATCGATGTATTCGATAATTCCAGATCATGTGACAGTTGACAAGTGTTTGCGATGTGTCATTTAGGAGGATACATTTCACAAGAACTACTCATCGAGGATATCATGGGCTGGATCTGGGTAGGGGACAGGGGGGAACAGGCACACATGACCCGAGTGTTGCCGCCTCAACTGTTCCTTGCAAACGAGACACATGCCAATCGGTTCTGTTTTTAAATCTTTCATTTTGTATTATCGTAAACCAGTACTACATATAAAGATAAGTTTAATAAAATAAATTTAAAAAAAAAAGAGATAAAAAAGAAATCGCAAACAAAAAGCGTTTGGTAATATTTTGTAAAAGGAGTTACAAATATTACCCACCTCCACAACCAAAAGGCCAAAAACAAAAAGAGGCAATAAAAAGTTCCTTACCTCCACCCCACCCCCTTCACCCCTATAGTCTTACAGGCCGGCTTCATTGTTTGTTCCAGAATAAAATTCTTTCAGCCGGCCATATCAATGCTTTCTTGCAACCCCTTTCTTGATTTTTTAAACTTTATCTCGTACCTTCTCCTTCTCTGCCCCCAAAACCACAGAACGTCAAGGTACACCCCATCATTACCCTGCACTTCACACCGCCAACAGCAATTGATTTCTTGCGAGTTTCAGGATATAATGGAGCAACTGCGCTGTTATAAACGCTGCGTAATATAACTTCCAAACAAAATTCTATCTTTTTTGAAACACAACAGCAACAACAGGGTAATTTAAAACACCAAGCTAGAATAGAGCTAAGCCGTGAGATGATTGATTGGTGATCATAGGGGATGTATTGTCGGGAGGGAAGTGGCTAGTCATTTATTCCCCCGGGGCACATGGAAATTATCCTATGTAGATATCATGTTCATTGAACAATATTCTTCTCTTGAAAATATCAGCAGCGTATGTTAAAAAACAACCAGAGATTCAGACTAGGAAGTAAGAGGCTCGAAAGCTGAACTCACGCTCAAGAAGTTTTATCTTTAAGGAAAAAAGGATCTGAAAATAAAATACTTTGTCAAAGACGCCAATCCAAGGAACAGCCTTAAGTAAATATAAATAAGTATATAAATGAAAACTTAGCCATACGCTTGCCTTATCCTTCCATAAAAACTCCAAGTAAGATTTCAAATTTAACTGGTATAAACGACGCTGATGGAATAAGGTAAATTTCGACTTCGAACAAACTCAGATTTTTCATCCATGCAATGGTTATCAATAGGTGAGTTCGTCTCAAAATATACGCGAGAAGCTGTGTTATAAAACCACTTGGAATGATTAAAGCAATAACGCGTCGTCGACACAATATCCCATTACTCTTTAAATAATTGTGCAATTTTTTGTGAATTTTAAGGGAGCATCAGCAAGAGGCCTGGGTTCTTATTTGATCAAGCGTCTGTTTACCTACAGTCAAGATTTCATTTGGTGTTCTGACAGCCTGATGATGCCACGGTGTTAAATTTGTATGTTCTTCATAGAATACAAAACCCTGTATACGTAATGTAAGCTAGCACTCATTCAATAAAAAAAAAGATAATCGCTAAATTGAAAAAAGTTTAGAAGTTTTACCGACGATGATACACATTTGTATTAAAATGGATCGTCTCACCGTAATGATAACACGAACATATATTAAAATGATAGATTTACTTCTTTGGAAGAAGTTGCGTTTTTTTCCATTCTTAAATAAAATTCTGCGGGAATACCGTTGCCATGTCTGTGAATATTCATTGATTCCTTTCAGCACCGCTCAAAATTAAAATACCAAAGCCTCTAATCTCTTCCAGCCGCGATCAAAATACTAACCTTTTTTAAACAGAAACGCTAAATCATTCTTTATTCTCAACGCCCGCCTTTCAAATTCAAAGTGTAATTCTACGTCAGAAGTTAACGTCTAGGCGAAGGTGAAAGTGAATCTTTAACGAATTGGTCACGTGATTTAATATTAAATGTGTGGAGACCAGGGGTTTGAGATTATTATTTTTGTTTTAAACATTTATTTTTCTATCGAAATCTCAATCTTTATGTCACCCCGATCACCACCTGTTCTATTGAGCTCTTTCATGTCAATTTGTTTGATGAGAAATGCATTTAGAGTTTGCTCTAATTTTTTTTTTTTTTTTTTTTTTTGGGGGGGGGGGGGTCATGGTTTTGTTTTTGTAAAAATTGATTAGATGACACTATCATGAGCTGACAGCGAAGAAAATTAGGCAGATTTAGGTTTATACCAAAACTACCGGGTATGTTATTCAGTTTTTGTATTGCGCATTCTCTATTTGGTGCAATAGAGTTTAAAAAACCGCAAACTCAATTAAGTAAATCAAGACTTATGTGGTGTCACTGGCAAACTGCTCTGATTAAAATAATAATATACCTCTTATATGATGCGCATTTCATCTATTTTTACTGGGCAGGTCACATGAGGTGTTTACTCATTCGTTGCATGTGTGTGTGTGTTTGAAAAAGAAATCTGCCTCCCATTTAAAACCTAAATTAAACATACAGAAATCAAATATCTTTTTTTTTATTCTATATTATTATTTTTTAATTCCCTACAAATTTCAGTGAGTTAAGTACTGCAAAAAAATGAAATTTTATTTCTATACGTATATCGAAGATCATCTTTCCAAGGATATTTGACCGAAACCCTGTCTCACGCTCGGCTCAATTGAACATCGTTAGTGGAAATAATTTCGTGTCTCCAATAGCCACATTTTAAATATGCTTGTTCAGGAATTTAGTTCACTTGTACACTAGTTCTTCCCTAACGAGGACAACACATGACAGTTTTTCATGACAAAATATCCCGAGGAATTGATTTTCATTGCTGAAATTTCTAACGCTAATAACAATGCAAGTATCTTGCAACAGATGTTTTATTATATTTATTTACCCCTCAAACTTGTGCGTTTGATAAAGGGGGCGGGGATAAAGGGCTTTAATTTTTTGATTGGGTAAATGCATATTATTATAGGATTTCTCTTAGTATTATGCCCGTTAAACTAGCGTTGTTGACAAATTACCTAAACGGTTAGAAAGCACCATTTCATTGTCTCAAACGGGGATTAAATGGCAAGGTGTTGGGCTACTGCCCAACGGGATGGAGTTTTATTAATTTTTTACTCAGCGTATTCATAGTTTTTATTAGCAGGTTTGGTCGCTATTTTTGGAGTAAACAAAATCATATTCTAGTTTTTGTTATCTGTCTAGTTTTATATCAAACATCAAGTAAAACAACAGGCTCAACCTTACATCTTTTTTTTAACGTTGTAAATATTCTCTGAAATGCTTATTGTGTGAAAAGCTAAAATGTCGATTTGCGTTTTTTTACTTCCTAAGCCTGCATTTAACAAGCACTTTTTTTCCATGTATGTTAATCTCACATAGCGATTCGCTTTATGAAATAATTTCACGGAATTTATTTTAGACCTTTACTCATCTCCATTACCTTTCCTTTACAACCTCCACCTCTCTCGGGAAATATATTTGTGTTTAAGTATTAAAAGTATATAACCAAGACGCCTGGGAAAACACGTAGCTTAATAAACCCAAGTTTGTTTGTTTTTGTTTTTAAAGTGAATCCATTGTCGTAGAGGCCTTACAAGATGCATTTCTCCGAAGCCCGTTGAAATAACGAGTTTAAAGGCTTATTCGTCGATATTGATCGTTGAATATGTCAAAAGGACGTTTTTCAACTAAAGTATCGATTTAGATCATTTGAAATTCTACTTGAAATTCAGACAAATACAAAGAGAAAAGCCTTAAAAGTCATACCGTATTTTGACAAATTAATTTCGAACACTTTATTTGCCGCCATAATTTTGATAGGTTGTAACTTATTTCTCACACTTTGGAAAATGACCTCTTAAATTCATTTTGAAAGTATTTCATGCATGGATTAAGTTGTGATAGTTACTGCAAATGCAAATTTTTGTCACTCAACTTTGTTTGAATCAAAATTAGAAATGCACTGAACTCAACATTGATGAGTTGTCTGATTCTCGTCTCTATTCAACAGATGCAAAGGTAAACTGGCGGCCTTTCTCAAAACCAACGTAGTGCAGTACTCCGTCATCGCTCTGGTCATTGCTGACTGCGTCATCATCGTCCTGGAGCTTCTCATCGACATGGAGATCATCGTATGTAAGGCTTCATTGCTAGGGATCACGTCAACACTTTCATTGCTAGGGATCACGTCGACACTTTCATTGATAGGGATCACGTCGACACATTCATTGCTTGGGATCACGTCAACACTTTCATTGAGAGGGACGTCAACACTTTCATTGCTAGGGATCAGGTCGACAATTTCATTGCTAGGGATCACGTCGAGACTCTCTTTCATTGATAGGGATCATGTCTACACTTTCATTGCTGGGGATCATGTCGACACTTTCATTGATAGGGATCACGTCTAGACTCTCTTTCATTGATAAGGATCATGTCTACACTTTCATTGCTGGGGATCATGTCGACACTTTCATTGATAGGGATCACGTCGAGACTTTCTTTCATTGATAGGGATCATGACTACACTTTCATTGCTAAGGATAATGTCAACACTTTCATTGCTAGGGATCACGCCGACACTTTCATTGATAGGGATCATGTCTACACTTTCATTGCTGGGGATCATGTCGACACTTTCATTGATAGGGATCACGTCGAGACTTTCTTTCATTGATAGGGATCATGTCTACACTTTCATTGCTAAGGATAATGTCAACACTTTCATTGCTAGGGATCACGCCGACACTTTCATTGATAGGGATCACGTCGACACTTTCATTGCTAGGGATAACGACGACTTTTTCATGGCTAGGGATCACGTCGACACTTTCATTGATAGGGATCACATCGAGACTTCGATTGATAAGGATCACGCAAAAACTTTCATTGCTAGGAATCACACCGACACTTTCATTGATAGGGATCTCTTCAAAAATTTCATTGCTGGGGATCACGTTGACACTTACATTGATAGGGATCACGTCGAGACTTTCGTTGATAGGGATCACGTCGACACTTTCATAGCTAGGAATCACACCGACACTTTTGTTGCTAAAGATCACGTTGTCAATATCATAGATAGGGATCACGTCGAGACTTTCACTGATAAGGATCACGCCGACCCTTTCATTGCTAGGGATCACACCAATACTTTCATTGATAGGGATCATGTTGACAATTTCATTGCTAGGGATCACGTCGACACCTTCATTGCTAGGGATCACGTCGGCACTTTTATTGCTGGGGATCACGTTGATAATGACATTCTGAGACATCACGTAGACAATTTCATTCTCATGGCTAGTTATTATTCTCAATTGTGTAAATCAATTCAACAATAGAGCGAACCAATAGTAACGTAAGTCAAGCATCATAGCATAGGGGAAAACCAAAACATTCGTGGCAGTTGATGGTTTCAAATAATTTTTCTGTTTTCTTGAATCTCGTATCATCAACTTAAAAAACAACAACAACAAAACAATTGCAATATTTTCATATTCTTCGCAAGGATAAGCAAATTTATCACTATTTTTGTGCCAGTTGAAGTACGTATTTTAAAAAAGTTTTTTGTTTTTGTTTTGTTGTGGTTATCATATGGGTATTTTAACTTTATTGATTACAATTAAATACTGCCTTTTGGAACACCATATAAACGCTGTAACACATTCACCATGGTATGGATTCATATATCCACAACATTCCTTATCCACTTTGTCCTTTCTGAATGACAGAAAAATAGATTCCATTTCAAGATTACCTTCTTCTCCATCTTCTATTTGCCAAGAGCCTCCGATCAATACTCCGCTCATTACGGCTCCCTGTTCATTGTGACACAACTTCCGCCATGTTCAATTGCACGCTTAGATTCTTAATCTTTTTTTTAGAATGCCAATCAACTTATAAACTTAATATCATGTTATGGAAACAATTTCAAAATTCTTGTCTATTCATGGACTCCATATAGGGATGTTCATAATATGGCGGAAATCTATTAATAGAAATATCATATCTAAATTTATCTTTTGTAAGGACAAATTCATAAAAAAAATTAATAAAAGATAAGAGTCAATACGTGAATGTAGGTATATTGAGAATGATTGATCTTATCAGCTAATTTTTAATTCTTCGTTAATTTAAGAGAGTTTAATGGACTTGCAAAATAAAAATCATTTTCGTAATTTTACTAAGCTAACAATTTTGAGAACATAGTGATTTGACTGTATTTATGCCTCAAAACATTGTTCCGCTAAAATGTAATCTAGAAAAAGAACATTACGAAATGTTTCCGGTTTTAGAAATGAAGAACCCTTTAAAGACTGTCAGTCCCATTCAACTAGCTGCAGCCTTACTACGTCACGTCCGTTTTCTCTTCATTGATTGTTGCAAATAAAGTTATATATTATGACTAGGGATTGTAAGGTGTCTACGGCGCCCAATTTGTTTTCAAAAGCGCTAGTAACTTATCCTTGTTTGATAAATAAGAAATTTTAAACTTTCTGAAATGTACGCAAGGTATTATTATTATAATAAATTCTCAAATCCTCTTTTTACATCATTCCCTTTTCTGAAATTAAAAGATAAGCTTAAACAATGACGTCATATTATATATTTTTTTTACGTCGAGACTTAAATTTATAATTATTTTGCGCACCACCCTATGCACGCCATGTATTAAAATATAAGATCAAACAATGACGTCATTTCGTTACACATCCAGTGAGTGACTTTGGCTATACTATTTTATATTTATGTGTTCAAAATGTCTAAATAAATCTTTAATTATGACAAGGTTATATTTTGAAATAGCGTCGTCATAAATAGAAGGGCTATTTCTGTCAAATTACAAGAGATCTTGACAAAAATCTCCTCGAAATGCCTTAACTTTAAGAGTTAGGTGTATACCAGATCAACGTTTGTCATGACACGACTCGTGTGCATCAAGCATAAAACTTTTTAATTTTTTTTTTTACCTAACTAAAATACAATCAACCGATCATAAACCCAAACATTCATCAACAAATTCTCCATTATTTAATTAATGATCTGACGTTAATTAATCATAGTCGTGACCCTGTGATATTTGCACCACCGAGCCCTAGGAGAGAGATGCGATCGGAGGAGGGAAAAGAGGGGGGGGGGCAAGCAAATGGGAGATAATCGGCTCACAGTGAGCTCCCCTGATTAGTTCTGTCAGTGTATGTGCAGCCACACATCCCGTGACGCGTACGACATTTTAGTCGCTCGGCGTCATATCAACCTGACCAGTTGGTTTTTAGAGAAGTCTGAAGGAAAGGAATGAAGAGATTGAGACAAAAGAGGTAATAACATTTCGGGTGGTCGGCTGAAGGAGGAATCGCGCGCTGTGGTTCTTCACAGTGGGGATCGCTAACGAAGGGGTTATGTTAAGTTTAACTGTAGGAGGTTAAAACGTAGAGTTTAAAAAAGGCAGGGTTGCTAATATGGTGCATGACCATATGGAAATATTCATATCGAAAGCTGGTTATTAGATCAAACGGTGTCAGTAAAATATTTAATAGTTAGAGACAGCAACACGAGTTGAAAAAAATTGTTGAAATTGTTGATTAAGGTTGAATGGGATGGACAACTATTTTAAAATTTGAACAATGCAATCCTTAAAATAAACCCACTTATCTCGACCTCGGTTATCTCGCCAACCCTATTATCTCGACGCTTTTCGGGAAACCCCTAGATCGTCGACCCACTTATCTCGACCTCGGTAATCTCGCCAACCCTATTATCTCGACGCTTTTCGGGAAACCCCTAGATCGTCGACCCACTTATCTCGACCTCGGTAATCTCACCAACCCTATTATCTCGACGCTTTTCGGGAAACCCCTAGGTCGTCGACCCACTAATCTCGACCTCGGTAATCTCGCCAACCCTATTATCTCGACACTTTTCGGGAAACCCCTAGGCCGTCGACATAACCGGGTTCAACTGTATGTTTTTCAACCTGAGATATTTAGCGCACGATGACAAACAATAAAATTAGCAAATCTCCCTATTTATACCCCCCCCCCCATGTTTTATTCTTCATAATGTGACGTCTCAAGTCTCATTTTGGCACTCCTGTACCGCGGTTACCGGGAACACATGCCCCCCCCCCAACCCACTTTTCACCACGCTTCTATCTTAAACATCTCATATCCAATGTTCCCTCTAAGGTTCGCTGGTCCGTGTTCAAAGTAATAAATCTCGTGTGCGAAGTTACACTGCATTTACTTTTTGTGGAATATTTAAAAAAAAAAATTGATGCGCGGTTGTTGCAAACTGCTGCTGCGAAGCTTAAAGGAAAGTTTTATCATGTCTCTTTTCAGCTCTGAAAGACAATCGTGTTTCATTCTTTAAGTCATATACACTGTAGTATCAGTAAATAAGTCACAGCGTATTTAACTTCCATCGGTAGCTGGCCTCCCCTTTCAATCTTTAAAGCACACATGATCTCCATTCATTGTTTAGGTCACATATTACCTCCTATCGCTCTGTAAATCATAACTTATAATGTTTGCAATCTGTAGGTCGCAGGGCCGGTTTAAAAAAATTGATCAAATGCTCTCCTGTAACAATCTATAGCTCTCCTGTAATAAGCTGTTTGTCAAATGCCCAGGTGTAACAAAATATTGGTCTAATGCTCTCCTGTAACAATCTATTGGTCTAATGCACTCCTGTAACAATCTAAAGCTCTCCTGTAATAATCTGCCAAATGCCCAGGTATAACAAAATATTGGTCAAATGCTCTCATGTCACAATCTATAGAGAACACCTTCTTCAAGAATAATACACGTAATTATATGAATATTTATCAAAATAGTTTATGTAAGGGTAAAAATGTTGATATACCGAAATAGAAATATTTTAAACTAAAATCGAAGCAAGGATCATTATAAATGTTTTTAAAAAGGGAACACTAAAAATACTGTGGGCTTCACTGTTTTGTCAACATCTAAAAGATCAAACAATGGCTGAACCATTCGGCTCGCATTCATGTGGTGGACTTAACGTTTAATTCAAACATGCCAACACCATTAAATCCCCTTTCTCTTTTATTATATTGGGCCAACCAAGCCGATGTTTGGTTGCAATAACCCTGGAATCGAAACGCCTTTCCAATACATAAACAGATCTTACAATCTATAGATCACTCATTTGGAGCTACACTCTCGCGGGTCAGGTGTATTCACTAATCCGATCGACGGCTGACACATTTCGCACGTTTACCCTTTGATCGATACCCTATCGACACTACTTTTTTGTTTCTTTCTATGTGCCACCCTTCCGAAATCAATACGTCACCCATTAACCCCCCACCATCCATCACTTTCCGACAGTTCCAGAAAACCCACCACAACCCCACCCCAGTGCCAACACCACGTCACATCCGGTCGTCCATGTAAGTCATGGAGAGGGGGAGGACGGCGGTCACGGCGGTGGTCATCTGAATGTCAGCCTGGACGGCTATAACAGGTGAGTGAGTGGTCAAATTATTTGGACGGCGGCTTTTTGATTAACAAGAGCCGGTCAGTTGAGATATCAGAATCTTTTGAGAGGGACGAAAGTGTCACAAAGTCAAGAAGATTCTCTTTCAAAAACTGTCGGCGTGAAAATAAAAAGCTTGAATTTTTAGAAATTTGCGAATAACTTATAAATTTTACTGACGGAAGAAATAAAAGGCTATGGGGCGGCTTTTCCCGGACTTCATTCTTTTCTCCAGGGGACTCCGTCAGATTTTTCTTTTTCCTGCATGCGAGTGATGTCGACACCATCGACCCAAACATGGCGTCGCTACCAAAGCTACGTCACTGTGTATACCACTTTAGGAGAAAAAAGAAGGAAAGAGAATGACAAAAGAAAAAAGATAATCTATAGGGTTAAAATAAAAATAAAGACAAACATTTAAAAAAGATAAATGACAAAAAAATTTTTTTAAAAATCTTTTAAAAGCGATAAATTAAAGGCATTCAAAAGATAATCTACATTTTAAAAAAGAAAAGAAAAAAAAAACAACAATATAAAATTCTCTGATTTTAGACTTGACTCGCGAGGAGACCATCAGCTGCCGATACCGAAGATAGAATTTGACTTGAAGAAAATGAATTGGAAAAGAAGGGGATTAGAAAAATCATTAAGTCTCCGTTTAAAAAAAAATGATAGAAAGAGTACAAAAGAAAGCCTGGAATCGATAATTGTTCTCTTAAGTGGTGAAAAAGTTTAGTCCTTTAGGATGGAATTAAGATTAAAATGAAAAGAATTTTTAATTTTTTTAAAAAAGTGTCTCTTTAGAGCGTAATTGCTGAAAATAATTTGAGTGGACCGTAGCTATAAGTATCGGTAGCTGTTTGCGGGTGAAGATATCATAAAAGGTGTCTGAGGCGGGGTAGGGGGGGTGAACCAATGAAAGGGAAGAAGTTATTTTAGGAACAGAGACAGAAGGGTTGAGTTGGATAAAAGGGAGATGTTAATGGAGATAATGAACGATAAAAGGGAGATGTTAATGGAGATAATGAACGATAAAAGGGAGATGTTAATGGAGATAATGAACGATAAAAAGGAGATAGTTAATGGAGATAATGAATGATAAAAAGGAGATAGTTAATGGAGATAATGAATGATAAAAAGGAGATAGTTAATGGAGATAATGAATGATAAAAGGAGGATGTTAATGGAGATAATGAATGATAAAAAGGAGATAGTTAATGGAGATAATGAATGATAAAAGGAGGATGTTAATGGAGATAATGAACGATAAAAGGGAGATAGTTAATGGAGACAATGAACGATTTCGTTGAATGATTTGTGCACCGGGCTGACTCCGAGGCGACAAGAACAGTTTATGTGAGGAAGGATGTCTTGTTGCCTTTAATATGCATTGATGTGATGCCATGTTCTACAGGGACATTGTCTATTGATGGTTCGTCATTGTTTCTCTACTTACGCCCTTTCCCATGAATGTACAGGTACTTTGTTTTAAATCTCATGTGCCGACATTCAAAGCTCAGGCGTATCATGACACTGCTTTCACGTTATGTATGGACAGTGTCCGAAAATATACTATTTTTAATAACTATGTCATATACTGATCCTATCATCAAGGCATGTGCTAACACTAAGCGTCCAACTTTTACAACGACAATACTTCAAGACTACTTGTTGGGCTATGGCGTATATAGTTGAGCCCGGGGTGGCAGGCGATTGCACTTCCAGTCCCTCTTCCACAGAGGAAAAGCTTCATTTGGGGAAAAATATCTCTTTTATTTTAAGGACAACTAGGACAAACCCCCATCCCCCCCCGGTCAAATCTCTTCCTTCCTCCCAGTCGACACCACATGGAAATTAAGAGAATTTACCGTTTTGGAGGAAGTTATGAGATTTTTATCATATCTTTAATATTGCAGACGCTTTTTATATGAAAGATTACTGCTTCCTACACTCCATCAATGTTTAATGTCTAGTCATGTATTTAAATATGTTTGTACATTGATAATGTCTGTGGTTTCTTGGCTTGTTCAGGCGACCCCAGTTCACGCCCGACTTCCGGGCGGGAAGATGAAGGATTTGTATGTGTTCTTTTCTTGTTTAGCGAACAAGATACGTGTTTTTATCGGTATGTCTACCCGTGTATGATGATATTATTATTGGTGGTTGGAGGTTTTAAAGTTTGGCTAACTTCGGTTACAATTCATCAATGTGTGGGGTCTTGTGTACGTGCGTGCCTGTATATTCGTTTGTGTGTATGGTGAAATCGCCTAGCAGCCCGGCATTATGAAAGAAGTCAAGGGTACAAAGGTCCAACTTAAGAATTGCTACAATGCGTTCCTACCCGTAAGTCTTAAAACATTTTAATTCTGAAAGAAAAAATATGTTTTAAAAATATATAAATAATATTTTATACAAACTAGAATATGGTGGAAAACACCTTTTCGTCTAATACCTAATAGTATGAAATTAAATCATGATGGGGGGAAAAAAGTTGGTAAGCTAAAAAAAAATAATTAAACCACTTAAACATTTTTTAAAAAATCGTGTGTGTTAAACATAGATGCATTCAAAAGTATAGCTAACTTTTATTACAACGTCTTTCAAATGTGCTTAGTTACTAAACTGTTTTTAAGAATATTTCTCGATTTTTTGAAATCCCTGAATTGACCCTAATTATATCTAATGATGTAGGTAGATCAATTTGTTTAAGTTCAGGACAATTTAATAGCATAATTAGTGAATCAGTTTTTTAAAAAAATCATTAATTTGTTTTTCCTGAATCGTGTCTTTTCTGTTCCATCTAGTCTATATTAAGTGAAACATATTGTGACTTGAATTTTAAGGTTTATATCTAACTAACCCGCACCAAATGTTACAAAGAGCTGTAATTAGTGAAAACACCTTACTTTGATGTCCATATATTCATTCAATATTTGTATAGACCTATTCCGTTTGCCAACAAAGTTTGTGAATCTACAATTTCTTAGTTGAAAATACCCCCCCCCCCCCCAAATTTGTTGGATTTTGGGTTGGTGGTAGTGTCATTAATCGGTGGAAGTTGAAATGACTTAACTATTTTTTCTGGCCTGAGATGTAGCTATGAAAGTCCAATCTAAAGCCTCGGCCTGAGATGCAGCCATCATTTAAACCTCGGGAACTTACTCTATTTGCTGGACAGTAGGGTAAGGGGCGGATTAAGATTTCACGGGGCCCCTAGCTGCAATTCCACGTGGGGACCGATCCATCTACCTTTATTATACAATATAATACGTTTGGGGCCCTTAAATCATTGGGGGACCCTGGCTTTAGCTCAATCAGCACCCCATTAATCCGCCACTGATTAGAATTGTCATCACTCAGACCGGAGAACGCTAAATCTCACTACGCAATGTTCCTTTTTTTAAACTAGGTAAAACAAAAGTTTTTTTTAGCTTCATTATAGAAGTTACAATATGCTTCAAAATGTAATAATATAAGCATGATTTCGTCTTATTCTAGTTCAATACGCTATTTTATACCAACGTAAAATTAACAAATATATTTTGAGTTAAGGTCGAACAGAATAAACTGATATTTAAGTGAATGGCCTAATGAAAGTTCCAAATGTTCCATTGATAGATTTCCAGCTTTAAATAACAAAGCTGTTGTCAAACAAGATTTGCTGTGCAAAATAATAATTTCTGTCGCTCTGTCCTCACAGTGTATATCCAAGACGTGGTAAGCAGTGAAACGATGAGCCTCTAATATAGCCAGCAGCATTGATGACTTAAACCTTAAACATATTATGTTGGAGGTTTTATTCTATTTTGATGCCTGTTTAAAATGACCCCATTATAAAAATGTATAAATAAATTCTATAAATATAAACGCTATCTATGAGCGTGATTCATTTTCGATCAAGGTTTCGATAATAGAGATTTTGTATATTTAGAAGCGCAACTGGGATTTCAGCGCCCTTTATTAATTTATTTTTCGCGCCCTTGACAACTGAATATATATTTTTTTTAAAAATCCAAACGGTTTGAAAATACTGAATTTGAATAAATTGAAGGATTTGCCCTCTTCGTCCTTCGCAACTGCCTCGATGCCAAGTCGTTGTTACGCCGCTGTGTATATTGTTTTGTATTAATGCATTTATTATTTATGACCGGGTGAATTCTATTAAAAAAATAAAATGTTTGACTCTACACTTGCAGTACCGGCAACATGACAGACGCTCACCATCCCCATTACCATTCCAACAAGGAGAAGGCTGAACACGTGCTGCACGCTCTGAGTTTGGCCATTCTGTCCATATTTATGGTCGAGGTAGGTGAGAAATCGGGGAGGGTGGGGTGAGGTAGGGAGGTAAACATACTGATTGGGTTAATTTTGGTATATGTGAGGTATGTGTTACCATATCATTATCGGTATACGTTAATTTTGGCTGAGAACGACTGGTTGTTTCCAATGTGTGGTCAGTTGGGTTCATTGGGGCCTCGGATGACTGTCCTTCTCAGACGTCCAGAAACCCGTGATGTTGGTCATTTCGGCACAGAATTGCCGGCTGTTTTAAATATTTATTCTTTCGATGTAGAATATTACTGGCATTACGTTGGAACAGTGGCGAGGGGTTGGCAAGGGGGTCAAATGCCCCGGGCGGCAATATGCCAGGGGCGGCTAATTCCTGGTCGTTGATTAGCTTCTAAGAAAACATTTATAAGAAAGTCGAGCTTTTTATTGAAATAAATGAAAAACCAAATAAGAAATTGATAACAGAAATTAAGGAACTATCCTAAGATATGTTAACTTTTCTACAGCCAAAACTTCTAACTCCTTATTGGATGTATATTTTTCTGATACTAATGCTATTGTACTGCAAAGTACATAAGTATTATGAGAATGTAACACTGATGTTGTGTTAGCTTTAATGATTCTTAAAATTTGACAGCTGCTCCTGTTGTAAGAACAAACCATGAAACGTAAACCAATCGAAACCTCGGAGCGGCACACTATATGTAAGGGCGGCAAATTCCACGTTAATTAGCTTAAAAATGAAAAGCGTTAAATTAAAGTTTAATAAAAAATGAAATAAAAGGTATACAAATTCAAAGAAATAAAGAAACTATATTTTATACGTGAACGTGAACGTTGCTAATATCAGAACTTCAAAGTCTCAAATGAATCTAAACTCTTCTTCTTCTTCTTCGTTCTCAATATTGAATATTGAGTTTTGCGTGCCACGAGTTTTGCGCCAATCGGCCCGTGGTCTCCGACTTCAGCCTGCTGTATCTTCTGGATTTGCTTCCATAGCCTTTGGTCAGCCAGGGCCATCTGCAAGGCAGCAGTTGTTTTTTGGCAAGTGATGCAGCGTTCACATGCCACGGCTTATTGTTGTTCTTTTATCAATTAATTTTATCCGATCTCTAATCCTTTCCAATTTAAAAAAAACTTTGAAAATATTGAGCACTTGTTGGCTACGTTTTGATATATGCGTGCAACGTTTTAATTTCATTAAGTAAGCAATTTCGTTCATTATAATATATATATAATTCTCCTCATGGTTTAACCATGCCGGACACCAAACTGTTTTAACCTCACAGACCAATCAGAAAGCAAGAAAAGGTAGTGCAGAGATAGGGGGGTCATCGAGACCAACAATGCGTTCAATTGAGGTCAATTTCTTTGTTCAGCCAGAACAAAAAATGGCATGTATTTCGTAGTCTAGTGGTTATTACATTCGCCTCACACGCGGTAGATCGTAGGTTCAAGCCCCAGGTAACACATTACTTTTTTAATTTTTAAAAATGTTTCTATTTGTGCCCGTTCATTCCCCAGTTTCTTTTCGAACATGACTTCGCAACACGGCTGTAAGCTTTGTTTCTCGACATTGACATAATAACTTCGTGCTCTCTGTTGTGCTCAGTGACAGAAAATTATCACACACTCTCCCCAACAATTACTTTCATAAAATGTCGACCGTCACGAAATCATTAGCGGCGATGCGGTTCGGCTAGTATAATTAAATTGAACATTGCTTACAATTGCCTTAAGAAATGCACGGTTTTAACAAAAACTTTTCTAAAAATAAATCCACGAAAAAATAATTACGATCAATAACGATTAGATCTACGTCGAAATTGTCTAAGCTATTGCTATGTCAATTTTGGCTATTGAGCATGGCAAGGCTCAAAGCGTTGCTTCACGAAAGATTGTGCCATCGGGAAAACAGAAAATTTCAAATTTATTAAAGAAATAAAAATTTTCTGTTTATCTCTAACTTAAACATTTATATTGTCATTACTTTCTAAGGGGGTGGGGGAGGCGGAAAATTTTGGTTCTGCCCCGGGCGGCACATACCTACGCTACGGCGCTGCGTTGGAAGCATGTTTTCACCACGATTCCAGCCAATCTTGGAAGACACCATGTTCTTCTCTTAAAATTTAGTGCCATTAAAAAGCTGTAGAAGTAGATTATAAAGTTAAATATATAGATCTAGAGTAGATTTTAAGGTCTCAAGAAAATTAGATCACTACATCGTGAGACTTTGGAGTTGAAAAATTTGTTTTGTTAAATTGGGAAAAGAAGTTCTGTATAAAATAAAATATTTAGTATAATAAGGGCAATTTATTCATTTGAAGGTGTGTTTGAAATGGGCGGGGAGTGGGGGGTAGAGAGGTATCCGGATTGTGATTTTAGATTAGTTTAAATTTTTTTAGACGAAATTCACTTTCGCGACTTATATTTTTTTTCTGTGTCTCTTGAACATGAATTAGGAAACTTAAAATAAATATCTTTTTGATATGTTTCTTTAAATCTATATTTAAAGATTTTGAGGAATAAAATAATTTTAAAACTCCAGACATCCGTTTAATTTTACACGAAGACTTATCATGGACTGTGTTTTCTAACAGGTGTCTATGAAGATCTTCATGGAGGGCAAACATCTACTCAAACAACCTGCCGAGGTGAGCACCTTTATGTTCAACGCCATCATCATCATCATCACCATAATCTCAGCCGTCATCACATTCACCACCATAATCTCAGCCATCATCATCACCACCATAATCTCAGCCATCATCATCACCGCCATCATCTCAGCCATCATCACCATCACCACCCTCATCTCAGGCGTCACCACAATCATCTCAGCCATCATCACCATCACCACCCTCATCATCTCAGGCGTCACCACAATCATCTCAGCCATCATCACCATCACCACCCTCATCTCAGGCGTCACCACCATCATCTCAGCCGTCATCACCATCACCAGCATCATCTCAGCCACCATCACCATCATCACCATCATCTCAGGCGTCACCACCATCATCTCAGCCATCATCACCATCACCACCCTCATCTCAGGCGTCACCACAATCATCTCAGCCATCATAACCATCACCAGCATCATCTCAGCCATCATCACCATCACCACCCTCATCTCAGGCGTCACCACAATCATCTCAGCCATCATCACCATCACCAGCATCATCTCAGCCACCATCACCATCACCACCCTCATCTCAGGCGTCACCAACATCATCTCAGCCATCATCACCATCACCACCCTCATCTCAGGCATCACCACAATCATCTCAGCAATCATCACCATCACCAGCATCATCTCAGCCACCATCACCATCACCATCCTCATCTCACGCGTCACCACCATCATCTCAGCCATCATCACCATCACCACCCTCATCTCAGGCGTCACCACAATCATCTCAGCCATCATCACTATCACCACCCTCATCTCAGGCGTCACCACCTTCATCTCAGCCATCATCACCATCACCACCCTCATCTCAGGCGTCACCACAATCATCTCAGCCATCATCACCATCACCACCCTCATCTCAGGCGTCACCACCATCATCTCAGCCATCATCAACATCACCACCCTCATCTCAGGCGTCACCACCATCATCTCAGCCGTCATCATCATCACCAGCATCATCTCAGCCACCATCACCATCATCACCATCATCTCAGCCGTCATCATCATCACCAGCATCATCTCAGCTGCCATCACCATCACCACCATCATCTCAGCCGCCATCGCCATCACCACCCTCATCTCAGCCACCATCACCATCACCACCATCATCTCAGCCACCATCACAATCACCACCATCATCTCAGCGGTCATCATCACCACCAGCATCATATCAGTCGTCATCATCATCACCAGCATCATCTCAGGCGTCACCACCATCATCTCAGCCGTCATCATCATCACCAGCATCATCTCAGCCGTCATCATCATCACCAGCATCATCTCAGCCGTCATCATCATCACCA
>MUZC01000032.1:1644622-1690697 GCA_002072015.1 Radix auricularia | reverse complement strand
CCATCACCACCATCATCTCAGCCGTCATCGTCATCACCACCATCATCTCAGCAATCATCATCACCACTATCATATCAGCAATCATCATCATCATCATCGCCACCATCATCTCAGCCGTCATCGTCATCACCACCATCGTCTCAACCATCATCACCATCACCACCATCATCTGAGCAATCATCATCATCATCACCACCATCATCTCAGAATCAAACTTTTAATGACAAAGTCCTCGCTACAACCCCTTATCAACCTCAACTGTCCAACACACATTCCAAAGAGTTAAAACCAAAACAGCATACTTTGGCACCTTTTCTGACAGGCTTAAACAATTACCCCAACACGACACCAAACACACTACACGGTGAATCGAATCGGTCATTCGAGACATATTTCTTCTATGTACAGCCATGGCATTGGTAACCGTTATTGACACATAAATACAGCCAATCGTGCATCCATAAAGAATTCAAACAAACAAAGCATCCACCCATTAATGAATCCAATATCAATCCAACCATTTATCGATGAAAATTACGCAACACCAAATAAATGTATACATTTGCCCTGTAACATTAACCTATGTGTCTGTTCCATCGCTGTCAGTACTCACTCCCAGCATCCACAAACCACCCTTCCCCCTCCCCCAACCGCGATACGGAATAAGGTTCCCAGGCCTTAGACCCGTTCTTTATTTAGCCGTTACAGAACAGAAAGCTCCACCCGTCCCCCTCCCCAACACAGACCCACTGCTACACAAACTTAGACACCCACACAAGACACACAGGACGGTGCCGGCCACTGTGCAGCCTACCTTATTGATCCAGAGAGATTCTATTTGGCGCAATCGATTACTTAAAACAACCTTTCAAAATTCCGATAAGAAGGAATCCAGGCCATGCTTTTTTCCCCCTTTCTAATTCCGTGGCAAACGACGTTACTCTTTTCCAAGGAGCTCTTCGTCTGTCTCCAACACCATGAGGACAGAGTAAACCAACTGACAGCCCTTATTCTGTGCTGGTGGGGGGGGGGTAGAGCGTTGAAACCTATGTATTATTAATGAGTATATAAATGAACACCGTAGGCTTTAATCCCCCCCCCCCTTTTCGCCTAACACACAGACACACACACACACACACACACATACACTCACTCACACATACACAACCCCCCTCCCTCCGAATTCATAGAGCTTTTCCGAGTGCAGCTGTTCTCTATGCAACTTGAATCTTTTAAGCATTTAATTTTGTCCATATTCTTAAAACATTATCAACATTTTTTGTTATTGAGAGGAAAACTGTTTTGAGTTGAGCAGGGTCATGTCAGAGTAATTTATCTAAAAAAAGAATAGGCCGTTGTGCTGTGTACCTTTATTATAAAGTTTTCCTGTTAGGGAGTTATTGATGTATTTCTTAAAACTCACACAATCTTTGATCCAGGTGATGTTTGCGCCTTCAACTACCGGTTTTGTTGGAAATGCGTTGAAAATATAGAACTTTTATCTCTTTAACGATGCATATATTTAAAAAAAAATAAATGACATGGAATTGCTATTGCACAAGATCTAGCTGTAAATGTTTGTATTTGTTAAAAATGATGCACATTAATTTCGACACCGAACCCGAAGCGCTTGGGGGTCTAAGTGTTAATTGTCTATTTCATCAGACCTACATTCCTATCGATTGGCGGCTTGTCTTACATTAAGGCCACTACTTTGAGACAGCTACTCGCAAAATGCTAAACAAGGAAGAGGATTAAAATGACATTAAAAAAATTGGCAATGACAGGCGCAAATTTCAAAGTCGATAAACGCGACATAAAATTCTGAGAAATCTACAGTGTTTACGTTTCAAATGATTAGGTGATAAGTTATCTCCAAGGGAGATGCATCAAATTCAGGGCCCACGGGCCAAGACCGGCCCTGTTTTCTTTATATTTTGACTAAGAAAATATGTTTTTGTTACTTATAGATAAGAGTGAACATTAACATTGTTGACGTGTCACGGGTCTGTCTTAGTTTCGGGCATCTTTTCATTATTGTCTCTTCCTTATCGAATCCCTTCCCTTTGGTTTACCAGTCCTTTCGGGTCATTGCCCTAGCGGATCTATCCTTTTTTCCCGATCCCGTTTATGTTCACGGCAAACTCTCGGCTGCTTTGATTATTATCCGAGAATGTCATTATTTCAGAAAACCATGTATTATATTTCACGTCACACTTTGTAGTCAACATTACAAAACCTACATTGAGCACAAGAGCTACTTCGAAATTTGATCTCTATGATACTAAGAGAGAGCATGCGATGACATGTCACGCGCGTGGCGAATGTCTGGCTGCCTATGAGACTAATGCTGCTAAAATCTGAGCGGTTTATAATTTAAATTCGTCGTATAAGTAAACTAAAGCATCGCTTTACTGGAACTAAAATCGACTGTTTGATTTTAAAACAAAATACTGCTTAACTTCAAGGCATACCGTTGCATCCAGAACTCTGCTCTGTCATAGCGAATTCCCTCCCCCTCTCTGCCTTAGGGAAACGGAACACATCCTCCCCCACCCCCAAACTTTTACTCACATTAACTCCCCATCACCCCAATAAAACACATTCAGAAGGCAAAGACACTTCTAAGAAATTGGCAAACTCAGACCCTTATCGCACCAGGTTGAGAACCTATAAAGTGAATGAACTGCCTTAAAAAACGCCCCTACCCCCCACACACACTTCCAATGCCATGATCATCTGACCTGTGTCTGATTACCTTCAGGCACGACGCTATTATTAATAACGTCTCTTGTCCGCAGAGAGAAGCGAGTAACGAATTTATGTGTTATTATAGTCAATAGGTGGCAAGCAATCCATGCATAAAATGAGGGATAGTGGCTTTTTCAATTATAGTATGCTCGAAATTTTGTCATGGGGACACATGGCCAAGGGAAAAATTTTGCGCAGCCGTTATAACACGGTCAGTTGGCAGTTGGAATTGCCCAGTGTCCCTTCAGCGTGGCCCCGCCGCTTTTTTGTTGGATCGTTCGCTAAAATAATGAAGAATTACTTCTTAAAAATGAAACTGTACATCCTGGACTGAGCCAAAAGTGCACTCAGGGTTCAATCACGATGGCCTCCAAAATGCATATAACAAGGCATGTAATTAATATTTATTAGTTAACATGGGTGCTCCCCCCCCCCTTATTTCGATACTTACAGACTCTTTTCTTGATCAGCTTTTCCCCAGAATCTGCCTATAGTTTTTATAATATTTTCCCTTCAATACATCGCTTTGCAACCTGTTAAAATATGTTTTTATTTTCAACTATTGATATCTTGGCTCCTATAAAATTGAGGAAGTCACGTTGGCATAAACACATACATTAGGGGTAATAAGAAGGTCGATTCTCAAAATCTCTGTAGCAGAAAGAACATTTTTTGACAACCCCGTTCGGGTCAATGCACATCTCATATTTCTTCAATCTCAACTACACCCACATTCCCACCTCCCTTCTCCTCCGATGATATCGAGTATAAAGTTTTGTTACTTAATCGTGCAGAAAGTAACGTGATCTGTAACGGCGTCTTCATGCCGTCTGTGTTGTTACATGTGACAGACCGTGGATCGATTCCTGGAAACGTTACAGTGCACGTGTCCGAGGGCTGCTGGTGTTGACGCCAAGATTCTTGTGCACCAAAGATTAAATGGACTAGTTGGTCTCCCTGAGTCGATCATTGGGCTGTTGAGCTTCTTTGACGTAATATGGTGCACATTTTATGCGACAACATAGTTTTAAAAATTTCTATTGTCATATTAAGGCGGTTGTTTCTTTGTCGTTTCTAGCCGTCTATGGACATTGATTAGTTAATGCCCTACTAAGCGTTATGATTACAAGATTTGAGTGAAAGGGAAAAAAAAAGCCGAAGTATAATGGCTGAACTGACCTTACGAAGCGTTCATGCCATTCTACCCTATGGCGGATAAAGGGGGAGAGCTGAACGGGCTAAAGCCAGGGTCCCCGATGATTTAAGAACCCCCAAACGTAGTAAACTTTATAATAAAGGTGGACACATTTTTGCATGAATCTTTGAAAATATCATAAATTATTCCAAATCGTATATTTTAACCTGATCGCAATTCAGACCCGATAGTCTGGGAATCGAAAATCACGATTTGATAATTTATTTAAGTGAAAATATGAAAGAATATTGTTTATATTAAAAAATAATTACAATTTCTCTAAGCTCAGCCGGCCTCATGGAAGTGTGTAGGCTTGTGGTGCAAGGTATGGCGGGATCGATTCCCAACGGTGAATAATTCTTTTTATTTGTCTTTTTACACCCAATTTTAATATACCAGCAAACCCTTCAGTTATTTCTTGTGTTCGTATTTTTCACGAATACTATTTTTGACTAAAAAGGTCTTTTAGACAAAGCATGAGCTAGGAACCAATGGACAAATTTGTTAAGTCTTATATTAGCTGCTGGCAATCACTTTATTTAAAGGGATTCTGGCTGGATAGGGCCCCCATTTGAATTGCAGCAAGGGGCTCCGTGCAGATGTGATTAGCCTCTGATTCTGCGCATTGAATATTGTAATATGCTCGCTTGTCCCCATCATCCAAAACGCTAACCAATAACTGGTTGTTTTTTTAATTTAAAAAATCAAATATTAAAAAGGAACTCATCGGGGCTAAATATATCACCTTTGAACAAATTCGACCATCTTTACCTGCTATTATCAGTAACACCAAGATGATAATTCATAGGTTTCTACTATTGATTTGTCTAAATGTGACGCTATCAGACGTAAAGCCAATATACATAATAGATATAAGACTTAAGGTAAAAAACAAGGCAGGTCGTCAAAGATGCTCTTTAATACTACAGAATCATTGTCATTTTAAATTTTGATAAAAGACATTTTGAAAAATTTGTCTAAAGAGGATCAATAGTTTAACCATGTCATTTATGTTATAGATCAGTGGTTCCCAAACCTTTTTGAGCCATGGACCCATTTTATAGTCAAAACTTGCCCACAGACCCCCAAGTGAGAATTTGTTTTTCCATAAATGCATGGTACAAAAATTACAAATCCAAAAAAACCAATATCTTGATGAAGAACTATTTATTGAAATTATAGCTTTAAATTAAAATTTAAAACAATCAATGACCCAGATGAACGTGATTAGAATTTATTAGTGTATGTATGTCCGACTCAATGTTTGTAAGTAGCAACCAAAAATCCCTACGAGCGCTAATTTCTAGTCGGTTCTGTGAGTGATTTTCACACAGGCATTGAATCCGTGCTCTACCAAATGGAAAGACGGGAAAGCAGTCAACTTTTGTGCAACAACACATAATTCAGGATATAAATTGGGATCTGTTTTTGTTACCAGAATTTGTAGGATCCTTGTTCAAGCATTGATTTAAGGCCCTCATTTGTAGATGATTCAATAAGTTGCGCCGGTATTAGTATGTATTCAACAGTGTTCGGGATCTGAGTTTGTCCACGTGCAAAGGGTTCAACACCCAGTCGGGAATAACCAAGTGGAGAATATCTTCAAATATTTGGTTCAAGTCGGCACGAAGAGCCGTTAAGTGTTAACAGTAAGCAAGCTAGTCTTCATCTCTGCTTTTGCTTTGCAATTTCGAAAGATTTGTAAACCGTACATTTTACTCTTCCCAAAAGGGATTTTTTGCAAAAAACAGATATTATGCTTTCAGTTTCGATTAATTTTATTTGGTTACCTTCATGTTCAAATGAGTTTTTTCAACTCCTCATGTCACCTCTTTAGGGGTCGTGGGCTTCAAATCTTTTTTCGTAAACATTTCAATCTCGACAAATATTGACATCGTTATCCAGATTGAAATTAACAAGTGTTTTTAAATTTAGATCTTGCAATTATTGAGAACGTGTGACCATGAATGTGTTTTTTGGTATAACCTGTATACATATTATTTATTCACTTATCAACATAAAATTTTTGGAAGGTTATTTAATACACTCCCGCAAAGGGTTCTGGGTTAAAATGGGTGTTTCTCGATCAAACTTGTGGGATGTGGTGGTCGAGAGGTAGCGCTCTCGACTGTCATACCGATGGTCACGGGTTCGAATCCACACGAAGGTGAGGATTTGTTCTCGCGGCCTGAGGAGTCCCCGAGTCACCCAGCTCCGAATGGGTACCTAACTAGACAATAGTTAGGCGGCCGGGGTAATGCGTGGAACCCCTATAGCCGTGGCCTGTGACCGCTGCATCACTTGCCAACAGATCCTCTCTCATGGTCTGTGGACGCAATTATCTTCTGCATAGAAGGAGCGTCTGTATATCTAAGATAAGATAAACTTGGTACACATGGTTTTAATGACACATATTGAGAAACTATAGGATAAAATATGTCCAAAGGTTAAGCACGTTTCCTTTCGAAATTCTGCACGTAATGGGCGACAACGTTCGCCATGTTAAGCTTTCTCTTTATGGTCATACCTTGATGACATTTGTTAGGCGGCTTTCCTGCGCTAGCCGACACCAATAAACGTAGTTATTTCGTCGGTATGACTTATTTCTAATTTTGAACCATTTCAACGATCTTTACACTTATGGCCCGATCTTCCCGGAAGAAATGTATATCGAACATTTCCTTTTCACAAATTTATATCTTACATTTCCTATTCCGAGCGCGGGTATTTGCTAGTTTTATATACATATACATACATACATCATATATATGTATGTATATATTTCTGCATCGTGTTAACTACTTGTTGACATAAAGACCTGCTGCTACACCTTTTTATATTCCAGTTTACAGATTAAATTGCTGTAAAACTTCAACCCGTTGCTTGAGTTGAATTTATGTCACGTGATTCTCACCCCTAGACAACTTCATTTTTGCCTATAGACGATTATTTAAAAAAAAGTTTCCAAAAATAATGTACTCGTATTTTAAATTTACGAAGATAAGATTTCCTTCTAAAACGTGGTAAACCTTAACAACCCCTATTTTTTTAATAAAAAAATTATGTTCAGATTCCGTCTAAGTGTCAAAACTTAAATCTTAGTTTGGCCTTATTTCTCTAGTCGAGTGGACGTTGTCCATCGTCTTGTAACGCCAAACAACCGACTAACCCACCAAGACGGTTAAAACTCGAGCTGTGAGAATTTGCTTAGACGATGGCCGCCGTTGCCGAACCCGAGCCACACAGAACTAGTAATCAAGGGAAGACAAACACCCTTCACTACTTCAGCCTGAACGCATTAATTACACGGCTCTGTCAATAAATCTATACCCTTGCCTCAGGAACAGCGGTTCTCGGACTCTTATTGACGACTGGGAACGATTGGTTTATTAAATCGTATTATCAGTAACATTATACTCAAGGACACGTTTAAACGGAATAAAGAATCTAATTTAAAAAAACTTTTGTTGTGCTTACTTAAATATTTATATTTTAAAAAAGTCCCGAAAGCAGATTTTTGGGGATTCCATCTCGGGAATCGTTATAGGCTTGCAATTGGTTCAGTTTTTAAAAACATGCGCCAAACCAACCAGTCTTTCCAAATATCGAATGTTTAAAAATTATTATTTTTATTTAAAACTTGACATCAACCCTTCCCCCACACACCCGGACGAAAAATAACAGAGGTTCTCACATCAGACTTCATTTATATGTTCCAGGCAACATTATACATTCTTATTTGAGTATCAGGAGCAGTTTATCCTCTTCTGAAACAAGAAAACTATAGTGTCTTGGTCAGTGAAGTAGATAGCATCAGAGAAAAAAAAAAGCAAGTTGGACCCTTGTCCCAGTGGCGTAGCTAGGGATTTGTAGGAATTTGGGAATCCGGGGAAGGGGAGGGGGCTTGGCTTCTTTAGTGGGCCCTGCATACATGGCGGTGGCGTAATATTTAATGTACAAAAATTGTTTAGGACACTTCTTTTGGGGCCCCCCTCAAGTGGGGGCCCGGTGGGACTTTTGAATTCGGACCCCTCTTCCCTAGCTTATCCTTGTCCTTTTGACCATCCCAAGTAGAAGTATATCATGATCGTGTCTCCCTTCATTTAATTTTTAGAGTTGTTTTCCTCTCAGGCTGCTAATGGAATAATACTGAAGTCTCGTCCTCACAGCGAAAACAACTTTAAAACAACAACAACAAAGCAACAACGACCTTGACATCGTGATAGGGAGAAATACACCACAATGTCTGAGAGCTCAGTTTCACAAACCATCAATTTGAATTTCCTTCTTAACCAAAACGTGTAATTTGTACGCGAGAGGAACAATGATAGCCACTGTCTTACATGGAAGGAGACAAGTCTGGTTGCTTGCCTCATGCTGCGACTTGTAGTTTAATGCAATGCCTTGTAAGATGGACATGAGTATCTTTGACTTTGCTAACTTAATAGCTAAGGACTGAAAGTATATAAGAAGATAAGAACATCAAAATGTCAATTAAACCTTCAGTAAACGAATTATTTTGAAAGAAACATAAGACTTCCTTGTGTGGTTGTATGATGAGCGACTAGGTCCGTCCTTTAGGCCATTTATCTTATTTTGCTATGGCCTTCTGCTCCTCCATGTTTCAGCAATGCAGCACACACACACACACATATATATATATATATGTATATATATGTATGTATGTATGTATGTATGAATATATATGTATGTATCAGTGAACCTCGGTATACGTTTTTAAACTGTTCCAGACCCTTAGACATATACAAAATCAGATGTATACCAAATATTTTTTATATATAAGAAATAGAGGGAAATGATTAATCCGTTTCCATAACAAAAGAAGCATTTAGTTATTTACATATTACACATTTTTAAGCATGGTTGTGGAACACAATAATATATTTAAAAATTGCTTAATACTACAATACACACACACACACACACACAAAATAATAGAACTTAGATGAATGTTTAACGTATTCCTGTTATCAGGATCAAAAGCAGTTTTATCATCCTCTAATGACCGTGATCTTAGTTTCTTTAATCGATTTCACACTTTAGTATTAAGTCTTAGTGTTTCACAATCATAGAAATTGTTGTTATCCCCCTTTCAGTATGCGGCAACTAGGCCCCAGACACGCATGCCAAATGCAAATTTCATCCTTTACGACAATATTTTTTTTTCCAGCTCCAAGCTGATCCTAATTAATTTTAAAAAAAAGCTGCTTTGCTCCCTCAGTAATTTTCTTAGATCTCATGTTGAATGAACTCACTCATCATTTACCAAAAATACACAAAATCATGTGATAATTTATTTATTGCGCGAGTCGCTCACTGTATGATAGCAACTTCCGCAATAACACACTTGAGGAGCGAGCCGTGTTCTACCTACAAGCTACGGATGCGTGATGTGTCATTGTGATTCATAGGATGACTCGCATAGGTTGGGGGGGGGGGGGTCACACATTTTGTCACGAAGGGGGAGGGATTCGTTTAAAAAACGTGACGTCGAATCAAAACGCGCAACTTTAAATAACAGTTCCACCTAAATATTGGATTGCTAACAATTTATTTGATAACATTTTAATTTTTCAAATAGAAATTAAGCCTTTTATTGCGGGGAGGTAGGTATTAGCGCAGCTTTTTGACTTCATGTTTGAGGGGGTCTAATTTTGTGTGACGATGGGAATGGGGGAACTCGGCCAAAATTGCGCGAATAACGCAAGTCGTATTCCAATCAAAATTCGTGTACCAAGCAAAATGTTTCGCGCCCAAAAGGACGTATGACGAGTTGGACTTATTTTAATCGTTTAAAATTTTAATCGATTAAAATTAAATTGATCGTTTAAAATACGATTAAAATTTAGGAAGATATTTCTATTTTTTTCTCTAATTAATCAATAATAATTTATATTTTTGTTGACTTACATAATTTTCCCTCGTATTATAATTATTTATTAAGTTGTACATGCGTAAATAAAAAGTTTTTTTTCCTTATTATCTTAGATATACAGACGCTCCTTCTATGCAGAAGATAATTGCGTCCACAGACCATGAGAGATGATCTGTTGGCAAGTGATGCAGCGGTCACAGGCCACGGCTATAGGGGTTCCACGCATTACCCCAGCCGCCTAACTATTGTCTAGTTAGGTACCCATTCGGAGCTGGGTGACTCGGGGACTCCTCAGGCCCCGAGAACAAATCCTCACCTTCGTGTGGATTCGAACTCGCGACCATCAGTGTGGCAGTCGAGAGCGCTACCTCTCGACCACCACGTCCCACCACTTATTAAATTTTTCATATTTACTTGTGGCGTGTGGTTGATTGTTTGATTGCTTGAATTTTTGCCGTAAAAACTTTGGATCGATTTTTAACCCACTCCCTTTGTGAAATTTTGCAGGCAGACTCGTGCTGACGATAAAAATGATCTATATAAATTTCAGATAGATTTAATGTACTGTTATTAAATTAATGAATTTTTAGATTACCTCTATTTATCTCTATGTAGAATCTATATACAGTGGCGTAGCTAGGGTCATGTGCGCCCGGGGGCAAGACACAAATTCTGCGCCCCTTGACGGACCGAAAAATTCTGGGGGCTCACTGAGCCCCCAAGAAAAATTTGAAATTTTACGGTTTATAAGGTTCATTTTTTGAAGCAAATGATATTTTAATGAAATACAATACAGACTAATAATTCTCTATACGATTATAAACAATTTATTTGAAAAAAAAATACTCTACTAATTATTCATGACTCGAATAGACATAATCTAAAATAAATTGATCTTCCTTGATTTGAATGTCGTCAATCTCGCTGTTAAAATTGATATTCTCAAGTGTTCTCTTTCGATGCTAAGGAGTGCAAGATCATCCAGACGATCTTGATCCATTGAAGCACGTAATTAAGACAAAATAAGGTTTACTTTGCTGAAGGACCGCTCACAGCTTTTAGTTGAAACAGCAATTTTTAGAAGTATTTGAAGTGAAATGCGCAGATTCGGAAATAAGTCATCACCATATGAAACAATAAAATCTAGAAGATCCAAAGAAGTTTCCGGTAGAACTTCAGTCCGGGTACTGAGCATCATTTTTTAGTCTTTGATTTCTGTACACAATTCGTAGAAATCAGCAAAATCTAAGCAATTATAATGAAGCGTATCGACTTTTGTTTCAACAAGAAGAGATTTCACGTCTAGTAACTAGTAAAAATCCAAATTTGTTGTTTAGGTTGTTTAAGACGTAAAATCCGTATTGATATCTCCTGTTGGGGTTTATCAATTTCGCTGTTCATAGCAGGTGCAATTTCTTCTTATGGAGAAAGTTCTGCATCTCTTTTTAATTCTCGAAGGCATCCTCCGATGTCGTATAATCTTCTGTCAAACTCGATTCTCCAAGTTGTGCAACTTCTTTCCCATTGTCTACCGCAACATGGCTCAAACTAACATGAATGTTGACAATTTCTTGCTCAAGCGATTCAAGATCAGATTAAGCTTCCTTGAAACTCACAGTAGGATTCTGGAACCGTTTCTGGACACTATCAATTTTATCAAGTATGATGTTCCAGAAATGTTTAAAATCTAGGAAGTTAAAGTTTTATATACCTACCAGCAAAGCTTCTGCATCACTTCTGGTGTCAGGCGTCATATTTGTATGTTCTGATAAATTTTCCAACAGCCCTGCCATGTCATCTAGTCCTTCATAAATTGCTATAACAGCTTCTGATCGTGCAATCCAACGTGTTTCAGACTCCCTCTTCATTGTGATTGGCACAACTCTTTTTTAATTTTTTCCCAACGAGTTGTTGAAAGGGAGAAAACATAAATGTATACTTTTAACTGTTCCAAAAACGTGATAACAACTGGATCATGTTTAGTTAATTGTACTCTTGCCAAATTTTAAGCTGTGGTTGCCACAGTTGATGAACAATGATTTGTGATTTCTAGCACATTTTCGCTCCCGGTCATTACAGAAGCATTGTCACAACATCGTGACCGACCGTCGGATAGTGGTATGCTATTAGATTCCAGTTTCTCTACGATAACTATTTCAAGGCTTTTTGCGTCTTTGGAATGTATCTTTGCAAAATCTGAAAATGATTCTTTGATAGTTACTTTTTAGTTTGTAATCCACATCCACAAATCTGATGACTTGAGAAAGCTTTTCCGGTGTCCTAGATCGATTGGAGTCAAGTAAGATACCGTAGTACTTGTGTTTTCTGATTTCACTCAACAGCTGATTCCTTACAGTCGATGTAAGTAGGTGGATAAATTCATTTTGGATTTCCGGTGATAAATAAGATACTACACCTAGATTTTCTCGGGCATTTTGTTGGTGTTTTTTTCTAACAGTTGATCCTACTGAGCAACAATTTTTATCGACGATGGACAGGAAAGAAAGGCGGTGCCTGATGTTTCATATGAAAGGAATCCAACTTGCTTTGACACTCTGATACAAGCCCGTGAGAGGAGAGACCTTCCCTACCCTTTCCCACTTTACTCCCTCCACATGAGAATTGGGGAAGTACGATTTATCTTTTTAAAGAGTCACAGCATGCAGCAAAGGGACGTGTATTAACCATTCTGTTTGCCAGTGGTTTTCAACATTTTGAGATTCCAGGACCACTTGAAAAATTTGTGCCTTAACTACGGGCCACTACTAAAAATTATTTCTGCATTTTCTGGTTTTTCGGTGATTTCGTACAATTTATCAAACATCTCAAAGTTACCTTGAAATAATTTTTTTTTTCAAAGATCAAGCTTTTTCGTAAAAGCAGACATTCTGTCACTGAGAGTCATATAATGTATCTGCTTTCCTTGCCGAGTGGAATTAAGTTTATTGAGCTTTTCAAAAATTTCAGCCAAGTAAGCCAGAACAGCAACCCATTAGCCATGGTTCAAACTATCAACAAGCTTTGAGTTATTTCTACATGAAAATCTCTTACGTCATCGCGTAATTAAAACAGTCAGATAACCAGCGAACTTCAGTATACATTAGTAACTGTTAACGTTCAAAATTCATATTCGAGCATAAGAAATCAAAGAGACGAGAATTTAATTGACGAGCTTGATAAAATTAAAAACCATTATGGCAATATCAGAAATATATTTAAGTCTGCGTTAATTCTTTTACTTGCTAGTCTTTCTCGATTAATCCTTTTTCTTGTCTTGGTAATTTTGGTTGCCTTTAGTGTCGTCTCTGGTAGCTCTATTAAAAGAATCGTATTGGTCTCTTACTGCTCACTACCATCAACTCACAGTTTTATAAATTAAAAAAAACACATCAGCAATCCTACATTAGGATGTGTCATTTATTTATGAGTAGAATGGCGCCCCTTAACGCTCAATGGGGGCGCCTAAATCATGTTTAACAACTGTTTTGTAATAAAGATATGTTCGGAGTTCCAATATTCAATCTTGCAATCGTATTTGGGATACATTAGTTTACGTTAAAATGAAATTAAATAATGAGTTTGAATACTCATTTTGGCGCCCCCCTGCCCCCCTCGCTACGCCACTGTCTATATATATGATTCCCCTCATGGTCCAACCATGCCGGAGACCAAGCAAGCTGTCTAACCCCATCGACCAATCAGCTGTCAAGAAAAGTTAGTGCAAAGGGTGGGGGGTAATCGAGACCAAGCCATCAATGTGTTCAATTGAGGTCAATTACTTTGTTCTTTCAGAACAACAGAATAGCATGTATTTCGTAGTGTAGAGGTTAATTCATTACCTTTATAATTTTAAAAAAATGTTTGTGGTTGTGCCCGTTCATTTCCCCCCTTTCTTTTGGAACATGACTTTGCAACAAGGCTGTTCATTCGCGTTGTTCTGATTTCTTCGTGATGTAGATTTTGTCTGTTCTCCCCCCCCCCCACTATTTTCTTTGCACTATTTATGAGCAAGTCTGCGGCGTATGCTACGCCGCGGGCCGCATCTAGTGGTTATAATATAAGTTTATTGAGTGTCGCGGTGCGTATTATATTGAACAGCTTTTTAATATTATTCCTGTCGAGCGGTGCGGTTCGTTTATATTGTCGATACTTTTAAAAATGTTTTTCCCGATCTGTTAATGTTTATGCTAATCTGTCACGCAGTGCGCATTATAATTAACGTGTTTTTACAACCCTTTTCCCGTGATCAAATCGTGCTGAAATTTAGAAGGCAGATTGTGGTAGTTTTTTGTGTGTGGGTACTATTAATCATTTATATATGAGGCATAACTTAAATTTTTTATTTTTTGATTATCGTGCGATGGGTAAACATACTTTTAGTTATATTTCGTAAAAAATGATTTATAGTCAAAAAGTTTGTTTTTAACTTTTTATTTCTATTTCTTTCATAGGAGAGCGAATTTATTGTGTTATGTCACAAGAGTTGGGAGCCAAGGAATTACCACGACTTAACCGATTTCGTGAAATAATGACCCGTGACTTAACGGGATCTATAATTTGATTTAAAATAAATTATAATGAAGCGAAATTAATCGATTATTTTTCCGATTAATCGAAGATTTTTGTTAAAATAAGTACCTTTTCCAATATTACAAACATTTTGTTAAATTTTTATGAAATTTTAAAGGATCAAATTTTGATATATATATGTATATATGCGCACACATACGTATGCTCACTATCCACACATTTATGGACACACAACACACCGTTGGACCTGTCGTCTTCTTTATTCAGCATGAAAGTTCATTGGTGATTCATCTGAACCTACTTCATCTACGACTCGCCCCCCCCCTCGTGCCTCCCTCAGATGCTGGCCATCATCTCTTTCTTAATCAGCAATAAATCAGCACGTCCGCCCACCCACCCGACTCGCGAAATGGGCCATTTGTCCGCTCCCCACCTCCCATCGATCCAACCAACCGTACTTCCAGCCTTTTTTCTCTCCCTTCTTTCTCCCCTTCCCCTTTTTTGAGGTTCATCATCATTCGTTACAACCATTTAAAAAAACACATTCTTCCAACCTCTGCTATTCTGACTTATGGCATTTCTCGCCATTAGAGCCCCCTCGCTTCCACCCCCTGCTCCTAGTGCTGCAGTTTATGACAAATCGCTTCATGGCTCGTTCTGGTGGTATCGAGAGCAAGTCTAAATTTAGACAGTAAAGTACACATATGCCAATGCAAAGTCTAGATCTACACATTCAAGTACACCTATATCGATATCAAGTCTAAATCTAGACATTAAATTACACATATATCGATACCAAGTCTAAATCTAGATATTAAATTTGACCTATATCGATACCAAGTCTAAATCTAGACAATCAAATTTAGATATATCGATACCAAGCCTAAGTCTAGACCTTCAAGTGCCCAATGGTCCGTCTGTTTTGTCACATAATACCGTCTCGTCTGAGATTTGAAAAAGTCTGAAATAGCCGCAACCAAAGTTCATCGTTGGCCATGTCTCGGCAGTAAAGAGCAGAAAACTGAGCTCTTCAACGTTGGAAGACTTTAGACGCGATCGTTTCAACAAGCAAAGTTTTTTTTTCTGGGATAACATGTGACAACCGAAATGTCACGATTGAAAATGGAGTGGAAAATGAAAGCGTGTGTAAATATCATCCTCCATACGCGATCAGAGTTCATTACATGCAGTGGCGGAGCTTTGGGTGGGGGTGGGGGTCCAAACTCCATATTCTCCACGTGCCCCCACTTGAGGGGGGCCCCAAAATTAGTGTTCGAATTTTTTAAAACATTAAATATTACGCCACCGCCATGTGTGTGGCGCCCACTAAAGAGGTTACCTCCGGGCCCCCAAACCCCTACAAATTCCTAGCTACGTCACAGATTACACGTGTATGTATCAAAGACAATGTGTATCTATGTGTATCAATGCGAAGGTCAGTCAAGGACAGAAATGTTTGTAGTTATACTCTCTATCTGACATTCGAATGTTCCGAATGAGGTTTTATGAAAAAATTACATCTCTGACATTGAAAAATTCAAATGTATTTGGTTTATAAAAGATAAATCTGTAGTTTTGAACTTATAAAGTAACATATATCAAAAGTAAGAAATAAGTCCCTTGAGGTCTATGCGTGTTACTCAAAGCATCATTCGCATCTCAATACATCCACTTCACCCCCTTCCCCACCCAACAGATTCCCCACTCCTTTTTCCCTAATCGCTAGGTTTTTGCGCAATTTAAGAAGCAGATAGCAGTTGTCAAGCAAAATCAATTTCGTTGTTTGTTATTGTTGTTTTTTAAAATCCATTTCACGTATTGAGCGCAACGTGTTTTATCATCTCTAATCTATGCAATGTACACGCAAGCAATTCTGTGAGTTTTTGTGTGTGCAATGTCCGTTGTTGTCCGCCCCCCACCCCCCAAACCGTAGGTCAGCGAGCACTTAATGTCTGTGAAATAAGTTATGGCTGCCATCAAATATGTTATTTATATTTGATCATTGCATTTCATTTCACATTTGAACACAGCGCTTGTGTGTTTTTGGTACACGCGATCGTTAATACCAAAATTAAAAAAAAAATGTTTTCATGAAACATGCCCTCTTGTTATTAACCCTTTGGCATTTCGACTTTATGATCATCTGGTTTGTTATTTAAAGCTTAATTGACAAGTGAGGAAACTGAAAACGTGTAAATAACAAGTGCAGCAGTGAGCAACAAACAACCAGTTCATGACAAGCAACAAACAACCCGTTCATGACAAGCAACAAACAACCCGTTCATGACAAGCAACAAACAACCCGTTCATGACAAGACAACCCGTTCATGACAAGCAACAAACAACCCGTTCATGACAAGCAACAAACAACCCGTTCATGACAAGCAAGTAAAAACACCGACATAAGTCTTTGTGAATACGTTGAACACAGCATGTAGTAGTAATTTCGCGTTTAAGCGATAATTCGTTAGAGCACCGACCTCACGGCAGCAATAGTAATATATTCAGAATTCATGATACAAATCGTATAGTTATTATTAGAATGGCCAGTTTTCAGCTATAAACGATTGCGGGCGTACTTAGTGTGAGTATTGAATCGAAGAGGAGTAGTTAAAAGTAGATGACTTTGTTGCTCTTAAATCTGGTTTGATCCTTAAGGTACACATTCTAGTTAAGAGGCATTGTGACACCTAACACATACAGACACACCACACATACCACACACACATACACACAAACATCTTTACGATCCGGAGACCTACACTTTTGTTATTTATATTTATTCAACAGATATATTAGTATGTACATTACGTACGCAATAAATATCGTTATAGAAAGGGCGTTTTTTTAAAGATAGGATAAGCTATGTTAATTTAATAATAAAAAGGCAATGTATTAATATGTAACACGCCTATGATCTCATTCTCCATCAGAACCGGAAGAAAAAACCGTTTATGAAAGGGGGGCGGGGAGAGAGTCCAATGGATTTGGGTTTTTTCCAGACTGTGCTAGATCGGGGCTGCTCACAAGAAATGAGTATCTGTTTATTATGATTCACCAACCCGTGTCTTAGATCACATACAGGAAATTGCCACCAATGACATCCAGTGTTATGTTCTATAGTCTGGTCATTTTCTTTTATGGACACATAGTTATATATCATCACCCCCACATTTCCTTTTCACTCCTAATTTTCTCCTCTCTTTTGTAACGTGTTAGATCACCGTGGTATGTTAGAACGTCGTGTAATGTTAGAAAAGGGGTCTCCAAACTACTGCCTGCGGGCCAGATGCGGCCCGCGAGGCCCTCTCATCCGGCATCTGCACACCTTTTAATCTTTAAAAAAAACACTATTTTTACCTGTAGTTACCAGTGTTTATGTTAGAACATCATGTTATGTTAGAACATCATGTTATGTTAGAACATCATGTTATGTTAGAACATCATGTTATGTCTGAACATCATGTTATGTTAGAACATAATGTTATGTTAGAACATCATGTTATGTTAGAACATCATGTTATGTTAGAACATCATGTTATGTTAGAACATCATGTTATCGACTTATCGATCACGGTTCGGACTCAACCTACTCTTTCTTTTCTTAAATATTAATTCATTTCATCTAGGCCGGCTATGGCTCCCTGCTCCCTCAAGCCTACTCATCCTTATTCCCGCACCGCCACATTATCATAACTACCTATTATTATCATATCTCATTATCTCAACATTTATTTTACCCGCCCGAATTCAAAGGAAAAAAAATACCCTCTCTGTTTACCGCAATTTAAAGCCAGAAAGAGACGCCTGCGGCGCTATGCCACCTTCACAATTCCCCTCATACGATACTGTATACGATTACTTCATACGTTTTTCTTTTACTCTGGCAACTACACACGTAAGAAAATCTAGAATCACGAGTTCTATAAACTCCAGCCTATCGGGAATTAATAGTAGTCTAGACCGGCCTATTATTTATAAATTAATCTGACCCAATGGATTCTTTCATTGTCGTGCTCTCATCCATTACCGCTGCTCGCACACCCAAGCTCTGGTCTGTGTTTATTTTAAAAACTGATCTCATGCGTTTGCTACGAAACAAAAAGTATACGACCGGATAGGGATGGTGAATATTGCGATGTAAACATGTTCTCCCTCCAGTCTCACTTTCTAAGCGATGAGAACGGGGTGTAGAATCTAATTTTGCGCACGTTATTATGCAGTGAAGACTTGCAGCTCCGATAATCGTCCATTTAGATCACTCAACAATTTACTTCATGGTGTCATTACCAGCATCAAGTCTTTGAACGAAAATCCTAATTATTACAATATGTAGATAGAAGAATACCATTGCAGCTTGCAGTCGTTTCAATTTTGTCTTCTAACGGTATGACTTCAGCCTGCCAATGCTTACATAAAGATTTTAGAACATGCAACATCGTGTTACTAATTGGTCGTAACCTTTTAAAAAGAAAATTAAAACTCAAATCAACTTATTTCCTATAGGACGCATTTCTCATTCATTATGTCTTCTCGGCACTCATTGCATCTGCACAGTGTCGCGAAAAGCTTTACGACTTTTCATCTAAAATCTAGATCATCATCTTAACCGTGAGTGATTTCCCCTAAAAGCACCTTGCAGGGACATTTTAAACTGCTGCACTATGGTGATGGAATGGATAGAAAATACCTACCACGCTCCTGAATGGCACCTGTCCTATCAAACACTCTCACCTGTCCTAGCCAACTCTCTCACCTGTCCTAGCCATAGAATCTTTTCGCCGAAGCCCAATCTTTACCATTGACATTCACCCCACCACCTTTGTCCCTCCACAACCTTCACTCACAGTCTGTATGTAGCCTGCGCGTAACTTAGCAAGAGACAATTCCACATCCCTGGCCCTGGGTCTCTTGTGTACGTTGATGCTTTGAATTCTGTTGCGTCCCTGCTTACTTTCTTTCAAAATGAGGGGTAGGACTGCAATCAGGCTTATACAAAATTAAATGGAAAAGACGTAAACAAGGTAAGGGTTAGCCTGACCGGACGTAACAAAACAGCGAACGTTTCGGCAAAGAGCCCTTATCAACGAACATACAAGACACAAATAAAACGAAAAAAAATAATAATAAAAAATGAAGGAACTTAGCTGCGGTGAAATCCAAAGTATCTTTGTTCACCGCAGCTAAGTTCCTTCATTTTTTTTTTCGTTTTATTTGTGTCTTGTATATTCGTTGATAAAGGCTCTTTGCCGAAACGTTCGCTGTTTTGTTACGTCCGGTCAGGCTAACCCTTACCTTGTTTACGTCTTTTCCATTTAATTTTACTTTCTTTCAACGGTTCTCAAATTGAAGCGGAGAGAAACAAAATAAATGCGAGATTATTCCGTTCTCCGGACATAGAACAAGGACATAGTCCCGAAGAACAAGGGATGGGCTGTTTACGCTACGAAAATAGAGTTTCTTTTGGGACGGAAGAGTTGATTTCACAATTGCACAAAGTTAAGGATTGTGGGTTGAAGGAAAATGTTAGAGCCGTTGAAGATTTGTGATGTTTTGAAGATGCAAAATGTCAATTTAATCCACAAAGCCAAGCAGGAAAGCTTTGAAAAACCACAATTTAAAAATAAAATTGTAAATAATTAAATGAAGAATTAAAATAAACCGGCTTATCATTCGGAGTTTCTACTTGAAAGTCGTGCACGAAATATAAAAAAGAAAATTGAAAAAAAAAAAAAAAAAGATCGAATTATCAATTAAAATAATAATAATTTAAAAAAATCCCTCGCATATTACTTGTTCAATTCAAACACATAAAGAAGTCCCTAAAAGATGTCGCTAATACTGTACTGACCCTCATATTCTCCCCCCCCCACCCCAAAGAAAAAAGGGTTCAACTTTCCGTCATAATTTATTTAGTTTTTCAGTTAAATATATTAAACATATCATAATCATCACCCAGGAGTAATCATCATGTAAATTGATCGTCTTCATCAATTAAACAGCAGAAATGGGTTGCTTATAGGGCTGCGAAAATTATCGATTAATTTCTCGATTAATCGGTAAAAATGTTATCGATTAAAATTATTTATAGCGATTAAAACTTTGGACAATCTTTACAATGATATAACCGATTTATCAATAATCAATTATTAATAATAAAAAAATAGATGCTTTCTTACGTACAAACTTCTCCATTAAAAAAAAAGATTTTTAAAGTTTAAACTTAAAAATAAGCTGTTTTATAATGAAAATGATATTAACATACATTGTTTTTACTTAATTAACTTTAACAAAACTCAAATTCAATGACATTATATTGAACTACTTATATCTATATAAAAAATGTGAATTGCCTGCTTTTGTTACTTTCCTTGAAATTTTCAGTTTAATGACGTCATACATCTTATTTTTTGCTTTAATCAAAATTATCGATTAATTATTCGGTAATTGTTCAAAAGTTAACGTTTGATTTTAAATTAATCGAAAACAGCCCTAGTTTCTTATTTCCTAAACATCGTCTATTTAACCCAATAAGATGGTAATTCCTACATGAAATAACTGTGTACCACCGTTGTCTATTTAAGCCAATAAGATGGTAATTCCGTCATGAAATAACTGTGTACCACCGTTGTCTATTTAAGCAAATAAGAAGGTAATTCCGTCATGAAATAACTTCACTGTGCACCACATTTGTCTATTTCTCCGGTCATTGTTGAGAAAAAACTTAAAGACTGTCTTAACTAAGTCTCAGCCGCCTTTTCTACCCCAATGCCATTTTAAAATGGTTTAATCAACTCATTAAAAAATTCTTTAAATACTAATTTTCATTTTGGTTGAATGTCGCATTTTGTTTTGATTTAATTTTAAATATCAGTATTTCTTTTTGTTGCATTCAACAATTTAATATCGACCTTCTTAATTTTTCTAAACAATAACATCCAAAATATAGAAATATTAAAATTATAAAATTCTATCCATGGTAAGTTCCAATGAAGTAAAGAGTAAGAGTACTTTTGCGAATCTAAAAAGGCATCGCGCAATAAATGCCCTTCTAAAGAAAAAGGGAGCTGCCATAATAACAAAGGGACTTGAAATTAATGAGCTTAAATTTATTAATTTCTGAAGAAGAATAAACATACTGCACAAGTGCGTTTAATAAAAATTTAGAAGTAGATTCTACTTTATTTTTATTTTTAGGAATGATTTCCTGAAGCGAAGATTTGATTTGAATTTCAATTTTCATTTTGCTTTCAAATTGTCATTTTTTAAATCCATGATTTCCTACATTTCTTTCTTATCAACCAATACTCTGTTAAAATGATAATAATAATCTATACATAATATATAACAAACATGTTTTACATCCCAAAGGTATTTGACGCCATTGTGGTCATAGTGTCCTTCACCCTGGACATCACTTTCAGCTTTGTGTCAGTGACGAGCGCGGCTCAGGACGCGGCAGGTTTGATGGTGCTGCTGCGTCTGTGGCGAGTCACGAGGATCATAAACGGTAGGTAGTGAGTGACGCGAGTGTGAGATGACCAACGTTGGTGGGTGATAGTTAGTGGGCTGACCTCACGAGGATCATAAACGGTAGATAGTGAGTGGCACGAGTGTGAGATGACCAACGTTGATGGGTGATAGTTGGTGGGCTGACCTCATGAAGATCATAAACGGTAGGTAGTGAGTGGCACGAGTGTGAGATGACCATCGTCGATGGGTGATAGTTAGTGGGCTGACCTCCTAAGGATCAAGAAAATGGTACCATATATGAGTAAACAACGCCTTAACGCTTCTTTACATGGCGCAAAGGAGTCGAAAAGAACAACAGTGGAAATCGAGTCACCAACTCATAGCAGTAATGAGTTAGCTGTGCTCTGTATTAATAGGCAAAACCCTAAACGGGGACCCAAACTGCTGGTATAGCGCCCTAGCCAATCGTGTCCCACGCTGGACATGTCCAGTGTAGGCCTGGGCGATAGAAAATGAAAATGTAATTAAACAACCAGTAAAATTAAAGTTTTTGCCTATAAAAGGCAATGTAACAAGATAGTATCTGAAGTTTGTTCTTATTTTCTGTAGGTTCGTCGATTGTTATCTGTTTGTTTGTTTGTTTGTTTGTTTTTTTTATAATTAAATTCGATTGTGAAAACAAATATGTGGGGAAAAACTTTGTAGTAAAACAGTAGCTAATGGAACCTAAATTTAAAGTTATGAATAACTTAATTTCTTGTTCGAAAAGATTTCCAATCCTCATTAAAACATATCCAAATTTAATCCACATTCAATAGCAATCCCGTGGTTTTTATAAACGAATCGCAACGTATGTAAATTCTACTTTAATTTTTAAATTTTTGTGTGAATTTATGCTTACAGGCCTTTCACATGTACAAGCCCACACTCTCACCCGTTCTAGCCATCTCTCTCACCTGTCCTAGACTACTCTCTCACCTGTCCTAGACACCAATATCATCTGTCCTAGCCAACACCCCAAATGGCCCTAGGCAACACTCTCACCTGTCCCAGCCATCACTCTCACCTGTCCTAGCCAACACTCTCACCTGTCCTAGGCAACACTCTCACCTGTCATAGCCAACACTCTCACCTGTCCTAGCCAACACTCTCACCTGTCCTAGCTATCATTCTCACATGTCCTAGCCATCACTCCAAACTGTCATAGCCAACACTTTCAACTGTCCTAGCCAACACTCCAAACTGTCCTAACCATCATTTTCACCTGTCCTAGGCAACACTCTTAGCCACCCAAAATTTACCTGTCGAAAGTAATGAATCTAGTTAAATCATGAGACGCATTGCCTGTAGCCGAATGGCGGATATTTAGTTTTGAGTTAGACAATTAAGTGGAATGCAAAATAAAAAGTGAAGGTTGATTCGACCTGAATTATGCTTCTTTAAAGCTAGAGATTTCAGTGTTAGTGTTAAGGAAAACGTTAATCTTTGATACACTGGGATAGGTGTGCTTGTGTGTAAGTCTCTTTGTGTGTGCTTGTGTGTTTGAAAGAGAGAGAGAGAGAGAGAGAGAGAGAGAGAGAGAGAGAGAGAGAGAGAGAGGAGAGAGAGAGAGAGAGAGAGAAGAAAGTGGGAGAATTGAAAAGGAATATTATAGGATTAAATAACTTAAACTACCGATAACATTAACCACTTATCTTCATTTAAGGGGCCGTCCATAAAGTACGTCACGCTATTTTTGACCATTTTTAACTCCCCCCTTCCCCCTATCACAAATCTCGGAGGCCCCCCCCCCCCTAAAGTACGTCACACTTTGGTACAAAAATGAATTTCTTATTAACAAAACAATAAAAATTTAACATAAAACACCGTGACGTCACACATGGCCGAACATCCCCTCTTCCCCCTGTCACAAACTGTCACACTTTCTTACACCCCCACCCCCTTCTGGAGCGTGATGTACTTTATGGACAGCCTCTGAGGTCATGCTGACATAGCCACAAAAAGTGAAAAATAATTATACATTTTAAATTTTGATTTTTTAAATTTTAAATCTTTTCTGTTTGGAAGAACATTTATTGTCGCAATAGTCAACAAAAAAGAAAATACAGATCTGGAAAATATTATAAAAGATGTTCAATATAAAACGCACCGGGTGAATTCAGTTAAAGTTCAATACAATAAGCACCACGCGACAGACTAGCATAACATTTACATGCTACATAGAGATAAACTAAAAGTTCATTAATTTAATTACAGTACATATGATTGATATGAAATTATGAAAGAATGCATTTTAGGTGACAAAAGTCGATGTGCAAAATGTAAGCTCGATAGGATCAAAGGAAGTGTGTCGTTTTTTTTACTTTTGTTTTTTCTGCGGGGCCATGACAGGAAAATATTTTTAAAAAGTTGTTCAGTAAAAAAACGCATCGTGCGACAGTCTAGCTCAAAAATGTCCGCGCTACATAGAGATACATAAAGATAAACTAAAAATTCATTAATTTAATTACGGGGCATTCGATCCATCTAAAATTTTGATACAATGCATTGTTAGGTGACAAAGGTCTATGTGCAAAATTTCAAGTCGATAAAATTACGGGAAGTGGGTCATTTTTTACTTTTGTTTTTCCGCGGGACCACGACAGAGAGAGAGACACATACACAGAGAGAAAGAGAGAGAGAGAGAGAGAGAGAGAAAGAGAGAGAGAGAGAGAGAGAGAGAGAGAGAAAGAGAGAGAGAGAGAGAGAGAGAGAGAGAAAGAGAGAGAGAGAGAGAGAGAGAGAGAGAGAGCGATGCCGACAAGACGGTGAAGTTAATATAAGAGATTTAAAAAGAAAGTAATCTATTTACTGAGAAAACCTAACTCTCTGAGTCTAGAAACGCCTCTGATGTACTTTAAGAGGGTTTTTTTCTGGTTGAAAAAGGTTTAAGTTTGATAATGTTTCCTTTAAGAAGCACTGCCGCGCAGATATCCGAGCGACGCCACGCAGCAGTTTAGAATTACCGCGCAGGAAACTTTGTAAAAACAAAAGATAATGTAATGTTCTTTGTTTGCGGTGTGTAAAATATTGCACAAAAAATGTATGTTTTGCAACACTGCACACCATTTTGCTATTTAACACACACACACCAACCAACAAACCTTCGAGGGAACATTGACAAAGTTCGTTCTAGTCTTCACTCTAGAGCATTTTCTTACTCATTCTATCCGAGTTGTTTTATTTTACATTAGGCTGTTGGGATGTTAGGAAGGAAAGGGTGAGGTAGAATTCGGTAGCCTGCCTCTATCCTATTGCATCCCTTCAATCTATTAGCACTTTTTTTTATGATATGTTTAATTCAAGAGATTTTTTTATTGCCGCCAGGAGAAAGACAGATCACGTTGTTTTCAAATGTGAGACACATTAACTCAATAAATGGTCTTCTTACCTTTCAATTAACGCTTTGCTTGCAAGAACTTGGTTAAAAAAAAACTCGAGTGCAGACTCGCTTAACTTTTGCCACCAATGATTCTCAAACTTTTACTTGTACCTCCAGCGTTACTTAAAATGGTTTCATGTAGGGCTGCGGAAATTAACGATTAATTAATCGTTTAATCGTTGAACAGTTAAATCTATTAAAATTGACTTGATCGATTAAAATTCGATTAAAATTTAAGAAAATATTGTTTATATTTTTAACGAATATATTGATTATATTTTTTTTTATTTGCAGACTTTTCCCTCGTACTATTATTATTTATTTAGACGTGCATACGTAAAAATAGTTTTTTCTGCCTTATTTTGAATAGCAGAACAAATTTGCCGTGTTACGTCACAAAATTTGGGAGCCATAGAATAACGGCGAATTAACCGATTTCGCGCATAATGAATCTCTACTAAACGAGATCTATATATGCCTTATAGAAATATAATTAATCTAAATTAATCGATTAAATTTTACCTCATTAATCGAGCAATTTAAAAAAAAATCAGTACTACATTTTTTAGTGAGGAAACTGTTATACCCTAACAAAACTAACATAATTTGAGATCCACTGGTCTAGACTGTAAGCCGTGAGCAGTTATTGCAAGTAATGCATCGATGTCCACATAAGTGCTGTGCAGTTGTAGGAAATGTTGTTGTGGGTGTGCGTGTGTGTGGGTGGGGGGAGGTTCAAGAGGTTAAGACAAGTTAGTTTATCAAGTATGAATAGTTCTCTACTCTCGAGGTGGTCAATAAATTAGCACCATTATTTTGGTAATTGAGTGAAACGGCACCAGAGGGTCGGATGATTTATAGATTGTCTTTTACATCGAATATTTCCTATCTTAACTTATATAATAAAGATGCCACATCTATAAATTGATTTTTATGTTCAAGGCTTATTTATGGTTTATTTCTACTCTTGAAATTTTAAAAAGAGTTTTGAATTTCGATTGCATTTTGGTTTCATGTTTTGTGCAGGTAAACCAATCCACGTCTGGATTTCAGACAGGAAGCAAAAGGGGTTTTAATGAATTTGTTTGGTTGTATGTCGAACAATTAAGAATTGCGTTATTATCCTTATGTCTCCCACAGTGTTGTTTTACATAAGTTGTGAGTTGTGTTTGGAAATTAGAACTTAATGCCTTTTGTATATTACTGGCACCGTGCTCTTTGTACTTATCCTTTGCTCTTTTATCAAGTGTAAATAGTTTCTTACGCTTGAGAGGGCCATCATTTTATGGAGTCCGTGCATGGGGATTTGGGGTTAAAGGGATTAGAGGTTTCTTTTGTTTTGTTTGATGTCAATCACTTCATAGTTTTGAGATTGTCATATAGTCGACTCCTCCATATTGGCTATAGAAGGGAAAGTGTTTTCAATGATAAACTTGTTCATTTAGTATAAATTGGGTGCCGAGGAAGAAATGGTCATAATCTCATCATCTTAAATTTGGACAGAAAAGTATTTAATATGACTTGTCGAGATCATTTTTAATGTTTGTGATTCATTTCAATTTATTCTAGTCCCATAAATCTAGTACTGCGATACGGTACCGGCAGATCTGACTAATGAAAAATATGTAAATACATTAAAAAACAAGAAAAAGAAACAAACGAAGATTTGTTTTCCTTTTGAGTGAGATTGTAGGACTTTTGGGTCGTAGGTTTGTTGGTCGTGATAAAAATTTTGGAACATCGGAACGCGTTAAATTAGAATAAATTAGCATGGAATAAAACGGGGAATGAAAAAAAAAAAAAAAAAAAAAAAAAAAAAACCAAAAAAACAAAAAACAAAACAAAACAAAACAAAACAACAACAACAAACAGCATAAAAGCTGTACGAAAATTTTGTACAAGATTATATCCTTTCACCTTGAACTTGAATGTGTTATGTGTAACAAAAATGTATGTAAACAAGCAGGTGAGTTTTGTAGGGCTAGATGTTGGCGGCGAGTCAGTGATGACTTGTCATACTTGGTGTTGCCGTTCAATTTGACTCATTCAGCATTAAAGCCACTCGATCATCAATCAAGATTTTATGGGTATTATCCCCCTCCCCCCAAGCTCGTGCATCAGCGACGACGACAAGCAACCGAACATCATACGCAGATTGTTAACATACTGTATAACATACAGATTCCTGCTGTTGTTGAACATAGTTTCAGATCAATAACTGCAGCTCACACTGGACATCAACGTTTAGCCTCAACGTTTAGACATCAACGTTTAGCCTCAACGTTTAGACATCAACGTTTAGCCTCAACGTTTAGACATCAACGGAAATAGCAACCGAGTCAAGTAGCAGCAGTCTGTGTAACGTGTGACCAACAAAATGTGTACATAATTGACCGTTCTCGGGACTATGTTGATAGTTTTTAAACTAGCATAAGAATCAGGGCGAATGAGTACGACAATAAGGTAACCGAATGGCGGCATTGACAGCTGATTTGGCGGCTTCGTTAACCCAAAGAAAGAAAAGAAATATAAACTCACTTTTCGTTGAAGCGATTTGCGAATCTGGTTTTGAATCCTTACTAAATTTGAAAACAGTTTCTACCGTCAGATTCCATTTCGCTTTCATAAACCACATAACGTTGATTTATATGTATACAAAATGCCTGTCGTTTCTTTGCTGGTTTTTAAAGTGCATTTTTTTTAGTCTAGGGGGGTTATGGGAAAAAGATTTCTATCACCTTTCGAATTTGAGGTTTATTGGTCTAAATTATGGATCCCTACTTGCATTTCTACCTCCTTCCAAATGATATCACCAGGCTTGTCCATGGGACATATTTTTCTGTCCCATCCAATCCCATCCCATGACAATTTATGCCTGTCCCATCCCATCCCATGGCAATTTATGCCTGTCCCATCCCATCCCGTCCCATCCCATGGGACACGTCCCATGGGAATCCCATGGGAAAACATTCCCATGGACAAGCCTGGATATCAACCCCTGTTGGTTATTCTCATGTTAAACCATGACTATGTATGTTAATAAGGAGATTTCGCCGAGTTAAATTCATGTTAGTTTTTTTTAACGATCTTATTTATCCCCCCCCCCTCCCCCAGGTGTCATCCTCTCCGTCAAACTCGACGCCAAGAAGAAGCTTGACGTCATGAAGAGGGCCTTAAGGAAATCAGAGTCAGAGAACAAGAAACTTCGGTCAAAACTGGACAAACTGGAGGTGAGGTTGTTGTGGTTTAGTGAGGTAGTCAAAACTGGAGACGTCTGAGGTGAGGTAGTTGTGGTTGTGGAGGTAGTCAAAACTGGAGACGCCTGAGGTGAGGTAGTTGTGGTTGTGGAGGTAGTCAAAACTGGATACGTCTGAGGTGAGGTAGTTGTGGTTTAGTGAGGTAGTCAAAACTGGAGACGTCTGAGGTGAGGTAGTTGTGGTTGTGGAGGTAGTCAAAACTGGAGACGTCTGAGGTGAGGTAGTTGTGGTTTAGTGAGGTAGTCAAAACTGGAGACGTCTGAGGTGAGGTTGTTGTGGTTTAGTGAGGTAGTCAAAACTGGAGAGTCTGAGGTGAGGTAGTTGTGGTTGTGGAGGTAGTCAAAACTGGAGACGTCTGAGGTGAGGTAGTTGTGGTTGTGGAGGTAGTCAAAACTGGAGACGCCTGAGGTGAGGTTGTAGTTGTTGTGGAGGTAGTCAAAACTAGAGACGTCTGAGATGAGGTTGTTGGCGTTTAGTGAGGTAGTCAAAACTGGAGACGTCTGAGGTGAGGTAGTTGTGGTTGTGGAGGTAGTCAAAACTGGAGACGTCTGAGGTGAGGTAGTTGTGGTTTAGTGAGGTAGTCAAAACTGGAGACGTCTGAGGTGAGGTTGTTGTGGTTTAGTGAGGTAGTCAAAACTGGAGAGTCTGAGGTGAGCTAGTTGTGGTTGTGGAGGTAGTCAAAACTGGAGACGTCTGAGGTGAGGTAGTAGTGGTTTAGTGAGGTAGTCAAAACTGGAGACGTCTGAAGTGAGGTAGTTGTGGTTTAGTGAGGTAGTCAAAACTGGAGACGTCTGAGGTGAGGTAGTTGTGGTTTAGTGAGGTAGTCAAAACTGGAGACGTCTGAAGTGAGGTAGTTGTTGTGGAGGTAGTCACAACTGGACAAGTTGGGATGATGTTGTAGTGGTTTAGTGAGCCAAAAGTGGAACACATGGAAGTGAGTGTCATGTCTCTATGGGTTTGTAATTAAACAACACAAAAAAAAGTTGTCAACTCGCTTATGCATGCTATTGTTTTTCGCTGTAACATACGGTTTCAAGTCCATTAAGAAAGGGTGAGGTGGCGAAAGAGAAACAATGAATTGGAACTGAATCATGACGATGAAATTAGACTTTTTTATGCAAATACAATATATTTATTAGTGAGAGCATTTATAACACTCCCTGTGTGAAAAGGAAAAAAAAAGGAATAAAAATAAAAGCTCATCACCCCCATGAGAAATATGGACAAAAGTCTTTCCACACTCATGTCTTTCTTTTTATTTTACTCTTTGTCTCTATGGATTTTAGGAAAAGATTGTTAGATTTTTTGTTTGTTATTGGCTGCTAAGACATAGACCTTCTTGATGTATCGGTATCCGTGTTTTATTTTATAATATAAAATAGGTCATCCTCAGATGAATGGTTGTTTTTCTGTTGTACATTTCTATGAAGGTTACTTCTCTCATCATGCAGTATCTGGCGCGAGATATGAGTGGATTATCTGGCTTTCTCTGGCATTTCTACAGTTGGTTTGGATTATGTTGGGTATGATTATGAACAGATGCTATGGTTTTCTTTAAGTTTTCTAGATGATTTCATCATATGCTCCGTGGTTTCAACATACGGTCTGGCTAAAAATAAACGTATCGTCTGGCTCATTCAATGGTTTCCATAACTAGGTGGTTTTTAATGAGCTGCCAGTTTGTTTGGGGAAAAAAACGACTCAAAAGAAAAATATAAATATTAAAATAAACAAGAACCAACCAACCAACCAACACACTGTCCTCCAGCTTTCTGGAGTGAGGACTTGACTAGACTTGGCTTTCTTCGTACGTGACTATCGCTGTCTGTCCTTCCATTTCCTGACCTTCTCTGTCGTAAATGAACTCTAGGGTCATTCGGCCCCGAGGGCACTCCACCGAGCCCCATGGCCGAAACTACATCAACGCGGCCAACCCGTGAAGAAAGGAAAAAAATACTCCCCCCCCCCCCCCCCCCACACACACAATTCGTCCCGGTTTGACGGCTATGAGTAAGTACCAAAGAGCATTCGGCTCGTGTTTCTGTGAGACTCTTTTTGTAAGATGGACCAGTAGTTTTGAGTCGTGACGTTACATTCGATCATGGGGAGAAGACGAAAACTATGTTCGGCAATGATACGAGTTAGTCTAACTATAAACTAGTTTTTAAATCATACATTTGATGCAGGTTGTTTAATTTGGCTCAACGGCAATGGCAAACTATAATAGTGTAATTCTGTACAGACTGTGGGAAATCATTAAAAATATTTTTGTTGATGTTTGTTTGTATAGTGGAATAGGTAAATATTTAATAAATTCATGAGGAAGAATTGCCCGTAGATGCAAACAGAGAACGCGATATTTATTGTGTACTAATACAAATCGGAAAGTTGCTCTTTTCAGGTTTGTGTTTAATTCGATCTTATTTAGGTCGATCTGAGGATAAAACGTTTGTTACAATCGTAATAATCATTACCCGTTTGTTTCAGAGAGAGAACAACCACTTGAAAAACAAGAGGTTTCCTAATGAGACAAGTCTGGACACACCTGTGCAACAACAAAATGACACGCAAGTAAGAGTGAGTTTATTCTCTTGGACGTGTACTCTGAATGAGTTGAATAACGTGGAAGATATAGTAATATAGGTTTCCATTAGTTGATCGTTGTCAATGAAAGCTCTCAAAAGTCTCCACTGTTGGGTCTTATGATGGTTGTAAAGGGGTATCTATGCTATTAGGGTTAAGTTTAAAAAAAAAAGAAAGCCATTATCAGCCCACCGCTAACTGGTACTGTATCAACCCCAATCAGAATTTTAATATAATTTACTTATCAATGTTAAGTTAATTAGTAAAGGAGATGTAACTTTATAAGAAGTTAACAATAATTATACACAATCAGCTTTGGTAATGAAAACCCTTTAAATATAAAAATAAAATAAAAACACGTAGTAAAACATGCTGAATATTCACTAATGTGATGCTAGTGATGCAGATGCCGATGTAATAGTGGGTGTGAAAGTAGTGTTGAATTTATTTAAAGGTGATGTAGTTTTGGGAAATGATTATGTATAGTTTAAATGCAAAAAATGTTACGGAAAACATCGATGTTAGAGTTAGAGTTAAAATGAATTTAAGGGCACAGGGGGGGTGGGGTGGGGGAGCACTGATCGGGATTTTCATGGAAAGCCTTTTACTAAGTTAATGTTTTGTAAGTAATTGAAAAAAAAATGTTATGGAAACTGTGGTATTGACACTATTTTATTTTATTTTATCCCAACCCAGCCTCATTATTTCTTCGAGAACAACTTGCACGAGATAGAGCTCCGGGATCTCAGTGACAAGACTTAGAACCAGTGGCGTAGAAGGGGGGTGCGGAGCCCCGGCGGCAGTTTTTCCCCTTTCTACGGAGAGATGGCATTTTCGACCAAATGCAGGCTTTTAATGAGGATGGGGCGGCACATTTCTTCGTGACCGGCCCCGGGCGGCACTAACCCTAGCTACGCCACTGCTTAGTACTGTCCGTTTCGGTGGATATCTTCGTTTGCATCACTATTCTATGAAACTCGGGCCGTGGACAGCGTTGAAACTGATCGCCTGATCAAAGGAAGGACAACAAAACAATATGCTTCTACCATTCGCAATGCATGGAGTTTATTTCACCCCATAAAGACGGGACATTGACATTAAGTTCTGTGGAGCACATAGATTGATTTTTTAAAAAAAAATTCTCTGATCTAGTGAGTACAGGACATCAAATTAGTTTGTTAATGGATCAGAGACGCATGTTTATAAATATATTGAAATGTGATAACCGTGGATAAACGAACAGGCTTTCATCTTCTCGTCATGTGATACTGAAGATTTTGGGTTTAATGAAATCAAGTGTTTGCTGCAGTGAAGTGCGGGTTGGGGGGGAGGGGGAGGGGGGAATGGGAAGGTAGTTCCAAGAGTTTGGAAATAATTTGTCAATCTCGTTAGTAAGAGAGAAACTATCAATAATTCTATTTGCTGCCTCAGTGATGACTTAATGAAGCTACTATGTTGTTCAGATACCATTATGTCGGGATCCAGGTTCCGGAAGCAAAATACATTTACTGAAAACAGCAATAAGAACAAGAGTCAAACTAAAAAGCAAAGGGACATCAAAGCAAGCCACATAAAACAAGAACGTCTTCAGAGGTATTCTAAAGCAAAAGAAGATTTTTAACTGAACTGAACACCCATCACTACTATTCTGAGAGACAAATAGATAAGACAAGAACTGATCAGAGAGTTGAATTTCGATTGGTCAGTGAAGTGAACCAGTAACTCGTGTAAATATAATGGAACGTCTTTATATGTCTATATAAATAAATAGTGTTCGTTCTTCCTTGTAGACATGCCAAATAGCCAATGCAGTGTGAGACTATGACGTCCTCATCTTATCTCAATTCAATGGCATGCTCTTAGACCTCACATATGTTGGGCCTAGAACTGTCTTTTTTTTTTTTTTTTTAAACATGTATTTGATTTTTAAATATTGTTTTGTTCTCTGTTTAGATGATTTAGAATATATCTCTATATATATATGGTAGACTGCTCAAACAGGATAGAACAATTAGTCCTATGCGCCCGTGTGTGTGTGTGTGTGTGTGTGTGTGTGTGTGTGTGTGTGTGCGCGCGTGCGCTGGGTGTGTGTTTGTGTTTGTGTGTGTGTGGTACTTAAGCGTGTATATTAAAATATTCATAAAATTACACCTATGACTCGATGCCTATGCTGATATTTTTTTTTAAAGGTGTCGGGGAAAATATCAATTTATTTATTAGCCTGGTAATGGGGAAAAGGTGAAATTAAAAAAAAATTGTAGCTCAACAAATGGATGCAAATATAAATGAAAAGATTTTACCATTACTGAAGCAAATTACCACAAAACATAAAAAATACATCAAAAGATGATAGACAACAAGAAAAAACATCAACAACAACAACAACAAAAAGCTGACCTTATATTGTAGAGAACAAAATTTGCGAATAGGTAATAAATTCCTGTTGTAAAAGGCAGTTGTCGGTGTTGTCCTCGATAGCGATTGGTTCCTCAAACTCCAACAGACTCCTGCAGCCAATCACTAGCAGAGAAAAATTAAATCTCATTTCCATATTGAACAAATTTACGCAGCTTTTCAAAACGAGTTATTTTTGGTGCAGTATGTTTGTCGTCATTCAGTACTGTGTTCCCATCTTGAAGTGCGTCACTCCTGCTGAACACTACTATTACTCCTAGACAACATGCCACCGAAAACGACGGCGGAATGTCGTTGGACGGGCTTCATTGCTCGTATAAACATACGCGCTATCCAAGATGGTATCACGAGAATGTAGCCCTTCCAACGTCAATTCTTTTCGCACATCTCCCGTTACCAGACTTTGGTTTACTTCTTGCAATGTTAGGCGTGTCATCATTAGAAGATTTTGATACCTTCGTCAGGCCGTGACTTAAGTATTTTACAATCATTGAAGTTCACCTGTAAACAAGTACAGTTCAAAGTATTGATTCAATTACAATGTAGCTATACTGTTTCATCTAAAGTGGAATTTCGTTTTTTATCTTAGAGTATATAATTGCATTCTGACATTCTGTACTGGATGTTCTTGGCGAAAGCCTGCTGGCCATGATATTATCTATTGTGAAATAGAACTCTTAGATTCGCAATATTACACAGATTGTAAGTTAAGTTAATCTTACTTTTAAAAGTAAATCCTGCTGTTTACTAAGTTGATGTCTTTCGAGTGATAAGTGCTCTCTTACAATTGCTTAAAAAACTTCATAGTTTAAATTTATAATATAAGTCTTTGTTTTGGTGGCAAGATTTCATATCTTTCCAAATCAGTTATTCAGGTGATCTTTCAAATTTTATAAGAAAGATTATGCTAAATTTTGTAAAGCAAAACCACAATTTCTATATAGTTGTATTGAACTTGATGGAATCTTTTAAAAAAACGTAATAATGTAGCAGTGGTACTTGAGCTTTGGGCCATGTTAGGAAATGCTGGGCCATAAACAAACCACAAAGTTCTTCATTTATGTCGCATTGTAGTAGGGGAGATAACTTAATTTAATGTCTTATCGCTTGGTCATAGAGCTATGTACAGTGAAATAAAATTTTTCCTTCATGAATTTTTATACTTCTTTTAGAACAAATCTCTTTCATTGAATTGGCAAGAGTGGTTGCCGCCTGATAGGTTTAAAGCTTCATCATTGTTAGAGAGCGATAAATTACTAAGTGGGTTTTACCCAAGTTTTGATCGCATGTCCAAAAAAATCAAATAAAAGAATCACACGAATTGCTTACGGGAATGAAATATTGAAGGGCGTTTTTTTTGTCCCTTTCAATCTTTTATTGATGTTAATTTAGTATTATAAGGTGTCATTGTGATAAAACGCCAGTGCTTGACTATTTAATTTATGATGTATTTAATTACATTTTAATGAATGAGTTCACAAGTTAAAGTCAGACAGCTATCTGTACATCTCAAAGCAAAGCAAAGAAAAAAATACCCTCAGTTTTTAGTTTAATTTACTTTTAAATTTTCATATCAATGCTTTAGAAAGGTAGTATTTTTTAGTGACTAAGATTGCTATCATTATGAGAGCAAAAAAAAAGACATTTCAAATTTCTAGAAATAAAAGTGATGAAATAAAAGGCAAATAAAGCAGGATTTATAATGACGGATTAGATATCCACTAATAATGAATTTAAGGTGGATATACATAGAGCTTTATTCTATGATAATTGTAAATGTTTAATAACAAAAACATAGAAAATAAGGCACAGCATAAAATAAAAAGTAACACTTAATGAATAAAATTAATGAACTGAAAAAGTTTTCTCTTATCCTGCTTATCAATGCTATTCAATGCAACACATTTCACTGTTAAAACAACACACCTATTTATTTTATATATGCCAAGTTGTACATATGTGTTAGTGTAATAATGACAATGATATTTTTTTCCAATTCATGTTACATGAGTAGGCAATCAGTTATAGACAGCGCTGACCAGTCATGAGGTTAAAATTAATGTTCTGTAAAATTGTTACCAAATGGTGCTATAGAGCCCCATCTAATTTTTCTTTTTTAATTTATGGAAATATGTGCTCAAGTATATTCCCTTTAAAATATACATCTTTGCTGTTCTATAATACTATATATTTGTGACAGATCATATAAAGTTGTAAAGAGAACCCTATGAAATAGTTTAATATTAATTTAAGGTATGTGTGGAATTCACATCAGCAAGTCAGAAATGTTTAAACAAGAAACTCAAACACAAAAGCATCCTTATTAACTTTTGATATAAATATACATATGTTTTCATTATTTATGCTAATATTCATATAGGTATCTTATTGGGATAATCATTCCAATAAGAGAACTGTATTTTTAAAAAAATTATTTAAAGAAACGCGACTTCGTTTCATAACAAGGAAAATAAATTTGCTTACTGATCTCATTTTATGGAAAGATTATTCTTCAGAAATGAAAAGATGGTTTGAACAGTGGCGTAACTAGAAGGGTGCGGTGGGGGGCGGGCCGCCCCGGGTGACACCATCAGGGGGTGGTGACACCAGACTGTAAAACTCTATATATTTCCGTTATTTGGCACTGGAAAATTCGGAGGAGTTCTATGGGTTAAATCGTGAAGGGGTGACATCATGAGCTACAGCCCCGGGTGACACCATGAGCTACGGCCCCGGGTGACACCAACCCTAGTGACGCCTCTGGGTTTGAACAAACAGCATTGTAAATTAGACCTTTCCAAGAAAATAGTAAATATTAGAAAAATAATTTTAAAAATTAAATATAATAACATTTTTATTCTTCTTCTTTGGAAAGAAATTCATAATACAAAGAAATGTGTTTTTCTAAAAGTATAACTATGTAACAAGGAGATAATTAAGTTATGATACTTTTGTTGTACTTAGCCAGATTTCTTATTATAATAAATTTAGAAATCCTAGTTTTAACCAAAGATGTCTTAATTTTTTTTTATAATGTATTTGAAATGTGAGTTTATACTTTAAGTAACATTGATAGATTTATCTGTTTGAGTTACAATGAACAATACTATGTACTTTTTTGCTGTTGTTGTTGCTATGGCATGTGACTCCAAGCACTGTTAGGAGAGCCTTTCAACTACTCTTACTGAATTTAGAAATAGATGTATATTCCACACTGAATAATGTCAATATAGTATGGTGTAATGTGGCTATAAATTAATGAAAAAAACAACAACATATTTTGATACAAAAACAAACAAACTAAAATAATAGACCAGCTTTATATTCTAAAAAACTGTTAAGAATTTTTCCATGATGATTTACCTTTTAAATAAATCTGAATAATGATAAATTTAAAAATAGGGGTGTACAGGATTTTGGCTCCGGATCTAGCAAAATGCGGAATCTGGACATTTTTACAAATCTGGCTCCAGGCAGAATTTTACTTCATGAATCCAGCAAAATATCCGGTACTTGCCGGATTTCAAAAGTTTCAGCCCTGTATATCCCTACTTCTAAAAGAGTGTAAACTGGTTTTCCTATAGCTTATTAAAAAGTAAGGAAGCATTTTAAAAAATTGTTTTTTAGGGCTTATTAACACTCCAAAAATAATTATTGCATTTATTTCTCATTAAGATATTGAGACTAAAGTTATAATTAAAAAAAAAAAAAAATTAATCCAATTTCAAATTTTGCTATGTGTATTGAAGAAACAAATTAAACATTATGTAATGACGTCAAGTAAACGACATTCAATAAAATTAACTTGGATAGTCATGAAGAAAAAAATGAAAAATAAGTCATCAGGCTTTTATTGAAATAAAGAAAATTACTATGCAAAAAAAGTTGAAAGGAACAAAATGTCAAAGTGATGTGAACTTGGTAATATCCTTAAGAACAAAATAATTAACATTTTTTAAAAATCGATGGATTATATACGGCTATTTTACCACAGTCTTGGAAAATTGATTGTCGTTCCGTTATATCAATTTAGCCCCTAACCTGGCAATTTAATTGTCGTGTCGTTATATCAATTTAGCCCTGCAACCTGGCAATTTAATTGTCAAGCATAATTTGTTTTTTGTTGGACCTAGAAATTTAAGTGTCATCTTGAAGATTAGATTTTCGGGCCCTTCGTTTTTATCGGCCGGGCCTTGAAATTTAACTCTTAGGCTTACTTTTTTAGCAGTCAATTCCAACTATTTAACCGCGAAATCTGGCGATTTATTTGTCTGACTTCAGACTTTGCTATTCAAAGCTTAGGATAAGGCTTTTTTAAAAAGCATCTTATGTTCTTAAGTTTTAGCTACGCGAACTGGTTGGTTGAAATGACTTTCTGGACATTGCACGGTTGCTGGTCCTTGTAGTTAAACGGCTGGAGCGAGTCAGGGTTGGCATGACGACGACAAATTTCAAACTGTCTCTCTTCGTTGTTAACACGGCCAACAAGTCATAATAACTGCCGTCCTGCTATTAAAATTCATAGCATATCAATGAGCCTTCTTCCCTGTAGACATGCCGCGACATCAGTGTTGACATCTCTTGCCCTATAGTTTTATCTGGTCTGCCATTTTATGTTTATGTTTCAAACTTGCCAAGACGGCAACTCGCCAGACGCTCAAAGATTTATTTTTTAAATATCACAGTTAGCAATAATTACCTGTCGACACCATCACAAATATAATAACAAATAAAGTAATATGTTTTTAAGGACACCATTGTATGAAAAGAAATGTATCGATTGTAAACTACCGTGATGATTAATGCCATGCTATTAATATTAATAATATTATGATTAATTTTTGCGTTTCTTCATTTAGTTGACAGTGGTGGAACAGTGAGCCATCTCACACCAACGTAATCATCCTCCCGCATAGAAACGTAATGAGGGTTCGTGTCACCCGGTGTGATAAACTCATGGTTTAGCCCAATGTCCCTTTAAGCTTCGCGGCAGTGCAGATAACTGACCGATGCCGTGAAGCAGTTCAGAATTACCAGCAAGTTAGGCAGCAAATTTTGTAAAATATTGCAAAAAAAATTTATGCTGTGCAACTTTGCACACGAGTTAAAAAAATAATATTTGCACACGGACTAACGAACCTTAGAGCGAACATTGGTGTTGTATAATCACAACCCACCTCCAGCCCCAAACCCTTCTCATGGACATCCTTCAAGCCCCAAAATCCTGGTATGATAGCCTCCAGACATGATGTAGCCCTAACCGTAGGCTGGCATATCTGTTGGTGCACCCTAGTGGCGTTGAACTGCCCTTTTTAAAAAAAACGAAATCAACTCTTATGAGCTTTGTCAAATCTACTTTATCCTTATTATTTTCTATATCACACACCCTCTTTGGTATCGCCTTTTGCGGCCCGAAATCCCATCGAATTCTCCAAGTGACCCTACTGACCATGCTCGGAAAATGTTTTTGAAACATTTGCACGAGAAAACATCGCCATGAGTAAAACTTTTTGTTTAGAGATTTAGCGTAGGCACATGATTGCCTTCTAACAAATCCTTAAAATTAAACTGATATTGGAGAAGAACCTAAGTAATCGAGCACCCATTGGCTAAACTACTCAGGATCCACCACTGCAACAAAAGGATGGAATATATATACGATTAGAGCCTATGTCGTCTGCTGTCTGATGCCACGTGTTAGTATACCATCGTACCGTCGCCGTGTTGAATTTGATTTTTCGTTAGTGTAATCAAGCAGTTGTAGGTGGTAGATTTTGATTGTGATTAATATTTTTTTTTCAAATTATTTGCTTGTTTACATATGATAATTATTATACATTGTATATAGTAGAATAATGTTGACATCTGATAACGTGAGAAGTGACTTGACATTTCCCCTTGTAGTGAATAAAATTACTCCGGTCATCTCCCCTTATCTGAATACTCTCAGTTCTTAGTGTGGTTTTAAAATCTTTTCATACGTTGAGTATAATCGCAGGGAACCATTGAGCAATTAACAGTGACAAAAAGGTTTAAATTTAACACCTTGCCGATCCATCGAAAAGAGTGTCCACATAAAAATATATCATTATTATATCATCTTTCGTTTGCCTTTGCTACACTATTTTTAGAAAGGTCACGCAACAATCAAAAAATATTTTTGTTATTATTTTAAAAAATTTTACACAATAATTTTTAAATTTTATTTTCCTTTTTGCCTTTGCTAAAGACTGACAAGAAAGGCAATTACCATTACATTACAGCCTGGGTTTATTAAAATTAATTTATCTTGGACCATTCTCAGCACTCCCCCACCCAAAATCTGAAACACTATGAAGTACTACTGTATTTTTTAGTCTTTTTGTTTTATTAATATGTCATGGCTTCCACGGAATTAAAAAAGGGACAACTAATCTGGATTGGATTGTTTGTTTATTTCATTTTCTGATTGGTTTTTATCGTGTGGCAGCAATTTCTTTGAAAATGTTTTTATGTAAATGGCAGAAAATAATGTAATAACTTTAAAATGTACTTCCAAATTTTTAAAGGGGCCGTCCACAAATGACGTCACGCTCCTAGGGGTGGGGGTCACACTTTGGTGACGATGCGTGACGAGGGGGAGGGAGGGGGCTAAAGAAATGTGACGTCACATCGAAAGGGTAACTTTAAATAAAACTTCCACTGAAATATTTGGTCACTTACAATCTATTTAATGACTTTTTTTTAAAAAAAAATAAAAATTAGTGCTTCTCAAAATGCCGTCGATAGGCCATCAGACGCCGGTTGGCCTAAGTTATCAAGACATGAAAATTAAATCTAATTATAACCCACAAGTTTGAGAACCTACAAGCGAACGTATGAAATAGTTACCCTGTGTCGTTTGATGTTGACATCAAAGCCTTTGTGATGTAGCTGCAGCTCCGTTTGGTTCACTCAGGAGTCTGCAAACTTTTTGTCGGTTATCCCCCCTCACACACCCCTCTTCCCGAAACTGCAACTGGTGAGTTTTACAAGCATGACAAGTGTCTAAAAATGATCCGAGTAGGATTGTGTGAGGATATTTTAAGTCAAAACGACACGGAATATCCATTTTTTTAATTATTTTTTTTTGCGGAAGAGGGTGGGGCGGGGTGGGGGAATCTATTTGATAAATTTATAAACGTTTTAAGTTTGATATAATTGTTCGATTGGTTTCTGGTCAAATGCTCTGGTCACTCTATCTATAATGATAAATGTGCACATTTAAAATTAGTCAAAGTATTCATTATTTGTATTGAATGCATCAATTCTTGAGATCGCAAAGCAACTTTTCTTCTGAGCTCACATTTTAAGGCATAAATTTTAAATATGGCAGAAAGGATACTTGATACAGTCAAGTCATGTGGATTAAGATTATTGTCACTCGTGATAATATAAATGAAAGTAGGGCGGATTTAGGTGTCTTCGTATAGTTCGTAGTTAAGAAATCTACATAACTGTCAAATTTGACAAATGCATATGTTCCAAATGTACAAGTACACATGACGTATTTTAATATATCTAGTGGATTGTAGTGGATGTTATGTCCCAAATGAGTCTGCATTACCCCCAAGAATTTCCTTTTGACCTCAGCTGAGGTAATCTACCCCTGTTCGCCGACCTCTTTCTTACGGGATGCCCGTCAGTCAAAAGGTTTTTTTTTTTTTTAAAATACATTTAAAAAATTCAGTTTTTAAATAATTTTTTTCCAAACAAAGAAGTTAACCGTGATAATATTAGTCAATGTTTAATTTGTATGAATTAAAATAAAATATAATCTAAGGATGTTAACACATTTCATTTTTTGAAGGCTTGTTAAACGTTTAAAAAAAAAAAACGCACTTGTTGAATTGGATGCCTAAAAATTAAAATTATAAACGTTTATGTTAAAATTATTTTTAGGCCAAAATAGGCGGATTCTAGCAAATTTTATATGCCCACAATGTTAAGCATAACCAAGAGTTCCCTTTTTACCCCATATGAATAATTTATCGCTATTTACCGACCCTTTGGTTAAACAGTCCGATATCAACAATACAATGATCCTTGTACTATCAATAGTCACATTCGCCAGCTTACTCGTGAAGGTTAATCACATCAAATGGTTTTTGACATTACCACTGCATTGTTCATTAGCTGTCTTGCTGTGTCTTGGCAACTAAACACATTCTTTTGAAAAAATATATATAATATATAATAAAAAAGCAAATTTCATACTTAATCTTTTAGGGCTTTAAACCATGTAGGGGCTCATTTTGCTATCAAATCAGTACAGGGAAAATCGTAAAAACTGGGAAGAATGCACCACTACTTGGTGAAATGGAGAAATTCCTGCCGGTCGTCTAATACGAAAAAATTTGAGAATCACTGGCTTACAATTTATTTAATGTCGTGTTTTACATAGCTTCACGCGTGTTACAATATTACAATGTAGACCTACACTAAATAAATACTTAAATTACAAAAAAGTTATTTCAAACCTACTTATTTTCAAATAGAAAATAAGGTTGTTTTTTGGCGTTAATTTTTTAATTGGGGGAGGGGGTCAAAGTTTTGTGGCGTATTATTGGAGGGAGTGGGTCTAACTTTTTGTGACGACGCGTGACGAGGGGGGGGGGGTAAAAAATTGGCCAAAATCGCGTGACGTCATTTATGGACGGCCCCTTATGTTACATCAATACCCTTGTGGCGATAAAGATGTGTTTTACTGTACTTGTGGTTCGTTGTCCAGGAATTATTGATAATAATTATAAAAAATTATCTTCTCGCCTACAAGGATACACTTTAGTGATCTCACATTTGATAAACAACAAACAAGAAAAGTGTAAAGTTAAATGAAATATAATTTTATTTACACTACATACATAGATTCTGCGAGAATCAATTGATATTTTATATAATTATATGCCTTATTCAAGGCTCATCCTAAAACTATGCATTGAAAATTAACTTAATCAAAGTCTCTTAGGACTAAGTACTAAAGCTAGTCTTTATGAAGTCCCTATGACTGCGATATCATCATCAGGCGTTCTGCCTTATAACCAATGTTCAATTTTTGGATACTTAAATGTAAGTTCTTGAGTTCCTTGCTTAGTGGTGCTGATCCCTCTGGGACAGGCTGACTCCACTGGTGAGTAACTGTAGATGACTCTCTCGAAAGAGATTATGAATTTTCACTTATAATTATAATTATAAGCGACGTCTGAAAATGGGAGTCTTCAGGCTTCGGTTAGTACGAGAGTTGTCGTGGCTAACCGGCTTCGATCCTCACTTAGGAGTGGCGGATCGGCTTCAGTCGGGTACGGGTATGTTCACCGCTGGATGAAGATGGTTGATATGGAGTCGAGGATGACTGTGTCCAGACTTGCCAGATGTGTGAGCCTCAGGGCATCCAAGGGTAGTCTCGTCCTTGGTCTGATGGACTCAGTTACAACAGTCTCATCTGGTGCCGGTCGAGGAAGATGTGTGTATCTAGGCTTGCCGGTAACCAGGGACCAGATTCTATAAAATAAGTTATAAACTTCTGTAGTTTATCTTTGTTTAAAAATTAGGTGCCCCTCATGTGACATCCGAGCCTTCAGAGCAAGGTGCCAAAGGGAACCATAATATTCATATAATAATACAAGACAATGGTAAATAATATTTCTAATTATTATTACAGGTGTAGACCAACAAGGTTCACCTATATGGGTCTTATATATTAAGTTATTTACAACGACCTATATTAATTCAATTTATCTGTATTTAATCCATTTAACTTATTGAGATCATTATTATTACTATTGTGTGCTATTCTTTGCTGATAATAAAACAGCAATGACTTTATATATATTCATTACGGGTGCACAGAATGAACAATAAATAATTAATTTTAATTAAGTTAATCCCTACGACAGATGGAAACTGGTATCGTATTATATAACAATAATAAAATATAAAATACTAAATTGTATTCGTACGGTTATTCAACCGATACAAATAGATTATTCAACCAATACAAATAGTTTCAACAGATAATAACTGACTAAGCATTTAATTATTAAATTCTTAATTAGGCATATAACAATATGTAATAATCGTATGACATGTGTTTAGTCGATAATTGAGGTCGTTCTTACTTTATCTGGATTTCTAATGTTGGCTCCTTGACAAAACAATGAATCAATTAATCGAAGCAAATGCAGGGATGGTTAAAAAAAAAAGAAAAGAAAAAGGGGTTGTGGTGGAAACCTCAAAAATTCTCTCACAGATCTCCGCTGCAGTCCCTTTTTTGACATGGCGTTTATTTTTAAAATATTTTTTACATTTACATTTTATTTTGGCTGAAGGCCTTACAATTTTTTTTATTTATTTTATTTATATTTAAAAACTTTTTTTTTTCAAAAACTTTGATACAATAAAACAGTGTTAAAGACAACAGACAACTAAATTTTAATGTGTTAGTAACTACTTATCTGTTACATCAATACCATCACGGTCACATCAAGTGCATTTGTAAATAAACATTCTTATAAAATCATTTCAAATGAAGCAAAGAGTTACTAAGTTAGTATCATTAAAAATAATGGTTCTTTAAGTTTATGAATTTACATTATACCTCTCTTTATCAACAACTGTAACACTAGTGCACTTTTAATATGCCATCCTAGTGTGTTAGTGATATAAATAAATATGCAATTTATGATTTTGAATTTACATATTACCTTGCATTATAAAGAAGTGTTCCTCTTCACTTTTGTAATCAAGCCCCATTGCTGTCCAGAAGATCTCAGATAGAATGCTCTTGAAATGATGATGAAAATTTTGATCGAGTCATGTTTCTGCGGAATAAAACTGATCATCTGTTAGTTCTAAATTTCTCCAGACATATTAAATTCTATAGCATTCTTATTAGATCCTAAGAATAAAAGTTCAAATAAATTTTATTAAGGTTAGTGCGTTAGTAATAGTAAAAATATTTCAATTAAAAAATTGGTAATGCACATTTTACCTGAATTTTTCACTTTATCTCGTGCGCATTTATATTCTTTAACCAATATGAAGTCCAGAACATGTCAACTGGAATAAGCTTGGAAGGACTGGAAAGACTGATCCAAAGATGGAGCCATTTAAGGTATCTTGTTTTCTGCAGAATAAAACTGCTTATCTGTTAGATCCATACCATCACAGTCACATCAATTGCATTTGTAAATAAACATTCTTATAAAATCATTTCAAATGAAACAAAGAGTTAATAAGTTCATATCATTAAAAAACAATGGTTCTTTAAGTTTATGAATTTACCTCTCTTTATCAGCAACTGTAACACTAGTGCACTTTTAATATGCCATCCTATTGCTGTACAGAACTTGTGCAATAGAATGTGCCTAGAAGGACATGAAACACTGATCCAAAGCTGGAAACATCAGGGATCCTTTCTGTGGAATAAAACTGTCCATGTGTTAGTTCGATAATACCATATGCTTGCTTTCTGCTATATATTGTTTTGAAGATTCTTTGTCAAGATTTCAATTGAAACTAAACTTAGAAAACTTAGATTACTTAGAAAACATATGAATAATTAATAAATTTAAAGTTTAGTGTTTTGGTAGTACAATTTTAAAAAATATTTTATGTTTTGAATGCGTTTTTTACTTTCCTATCTTAAAATCTTGCTCTCGTGGCTTTATGTTTTTACAATAAATTTTGTATTCGATAACATTTTATGCTGGTCCCCTGTAAGAACTAACGTATTTGAACAAGGTCATTTGTCTCCATCGGCAGCTAATCCTAAAATGACGGAAATCTGTTTTCTAAACACATGTTGTGAACTCAGTCCCCCCCCCCCCATTCAGAGGCACATTTGATTTTCGTGAACTTGGCATTGGTTGTCACAGCACAATTTAAAAAGAAAAGAAGGAAAGTGTTTGGGGTGGATGCGTTAAGGTAGTGGATGTGTTTGTTATTGTTTTTAAAGGGGTGAGTTTGGGGTGGGGAAGGTATTTTTTTCTTTCTTCAAAATTCTCTTAGGGGCCGTCCATAAATGACGTCACGCACCTAGGGGGGGGGGAGGGGGGTCCCACTTTTGTGNTGACGATGCGTGACGTGGGGGAGGGAGGGGGGTTGAAGAAATGTGACGTCACATTAAAGGGTAACTTTAAATAAAACTTCCACTGAAATATTTGGTCAATTAAAATTTATTTAATGACTTTTTTAAAAAAAAATTCAATGCTTCTCAAAGTACCGGTCGATAGCCTATCAAACGCCGGTTGGCGTAAGTTAACAAGACACGAAAATTAAATATAATTATAATAATTAAGTTTGAGAATTCACAAGAGACCATAGGAAATTGTAACCCTGCGTCGTTTGATTTAGATGTTTTCGTATAGTACGTAAATAAGGAATCTGCATAGATAACAAATTTAGCAAATGCATTTTATGGAAGGAACCGGTTCAATAGTGGGCTATGTTCCAAGCGTACACGTACACATGGCGTATTTGAATATATCTAGTGGAGTGTAGTGGATGTTATATGTCCCAAATGAGTCTGCATTACC
>MUZC01000032.1:1617672-1633735 GCA_002072015.1 Radix auricularia | reverse complement strand
AAAAAGAAAAAAAAAAAAAAAAAAAAAAAAAAAAAACAACTTAGCTGCGGTGAAATCCAAAGAGTCAATGAAAGTAAAGCAGGAAGAGAACAGTGCGAGCCTGTATAGGAAAGAAGAGACTATATGGGCCAAACGATTAGGTGGTCAGCGCAAACACAACATTCATCCCATGTGGCGCAAGGGAGAAGTAGTGAGAAAAAATGGGAGTGAGACTGCAATCAGGCTTATAAATAAGTCATGTCAGGCCTGTTAACGTCTTTAAAATTTACTTATTTACAAGCCGTAAATTGCAGTCTTACCCCAATTTTGTTTACTTATATACATAATCTATATAGGAAGTGGAAATGTCAATATTGAGAATGAAAAACACAAAACTTAAAAAAAAACGAAAAAGATAAAAGTTAAAACCCGAATTATAATGGACACCTAGGCTGATGCCGGTGCGTCAATAATTGAAACATCTTCATTCAAGTGGCTTATAATATGGAACTGAATAAATATGAGAGAATGCCTGGACACGGCTTCTTCTTCTTCTTCGTTCTCAATATTGAATATTGAGTTTTGCGTGCCACGAGTTTTGCGCCAATTGGCCCGTGGTCTCCGACTTCAGCCTGCTGTATTTTCTGGATTTGCTTCCATAGTCAGCCAAGACCATCTGCAAGGCAGAAGTTGTTGTTTTGGCAAGTGATGCAGCGTTCACATGCCATGGCTAAGGGTTCCGCGCATTGCCCCGCCGCTTTTCACCCATTTTGAGCTGGGTGGAACTCGGGGACGCCCTGGGCCCCGGGAACAAGTCCACGGATTGCTAGTCGAGCGCGCTTGCCACTCGACCACCATGGCCCCTGGACACGGCTGAAAAAGGAGTTTCAGAAATTTATTCAAATTATGAAATTTGAAACTTTTCATGTTATATCTTTCCTGACAAATTAAATCCACGAATTTGAGTCAATAATTGTTTGTTTGTTTGTTTGTGTGTGTGTGTGTGTGTGTGTGTGTGTGTGTGTGTGTGTGTGTGTGTGTATGTGTGTGTGTGTGTGTATGTGAAAACAATCGGTCTGAAATACGATTTTTGGAATCAAAACAGTTGTCTAAGGTGTATCGACCAGAAGAAATACTCCAAAAGTAAGCATGGACGCCCTTGGCATCGTTTGTTCTAATGGGAATAAAGTTGGATGTTATTTTACATTACGAACAACATTCGCTACAAGTAAATAAATAAATAAATGGTCGTCGTATTGCTGAGTTGGAGAAGAACTTAAAAACAAATTTGACTCCCTTCTTCCTAGTCCTCTCCCTGTGATCCACTCATTTAAACGATGCTTTTGACGTCATTCGCTAACCGGAAAGGCGTACCTCTTCTCTTGGCCTGACAATGATTAGCGCACTGACAGCTCCGGAAACAGCTATTTTTAAAATGTGCGTAACAGTTTAAGCTAAGCGTCCTAAAATGAACGTGATCGATCAGTTCAAAACTGAACAGTCTGCCGTGAAAATTGTTTGAATAGAAATGATTTTATTTTCTTTCTCAAGAATCGAACACTAATTAAAAAATTGTTTTAAAATAGATTACGCACACGATAATTTAAAAATTACAATAAAACGTTGTACAGACTTGTAACTGAGCACTGTTTGAAGCTAAAACATGGCAATGGTATATATGGATTACTTTAAAGTTCATATTGCATGTATTTAGTAGATAGACTTTCTATCGCGTTATAAGAACAGAAAGCTTTTAATGGGTTGTTGACGTTTATAAAGATTTAATACAAAAATAGGTTCATAATTTTGTTGATTTAAACTCACAAATCTTTCAATTATTGACTATTGCAAGATTGTTTAAGTGAAAACACAAGAAATGATGATAAAATGCCGATTAAAGAGATATAACTCTATGCTATTCAAATAATAAAAAAGAGAGAAATAAGCTCCCTTTATCTTAGTCTTGAACTAATGAAGATGACTTGAACAACGATGCTGCTGAAGCGAAGTTTAAATAAAATTCTAAATGAGTAGTGTTGTTTTCGTCGACGAAAACTAAAACTAAAACCTTCGTTAACGAAAATGTTGACCTTTTCGTCAACGAGAACTAAAACTAAAACTAAAATTAGCAGCAAGACTAAAACTAGACGAAAACTAAATCTGGTAGACAAAAGACTGAATAAAAACTGAAACTAAAACTCCCCAACGAAATAAAAACTAAAATCCCCATTTATCGTTCTTTTCCGGTACTGCGGTCTATTCTAAGAAATTATTATGACCTAATTTCTTTGATGATCGCGCATGCGAATCAACTGGGCGATAATATAAGTCTTCAAAATAATACAATTAATTAACGTTGAAAGTTGACAATGACAACAGCAGGAACTGGTGTTGGTGGAGTGAGTGGACGCCCAAAATCGAGTGATGTTTGTGATTATTTTACGTACCATACAGATTTAAACAAAAGTGAATGTTTGGTGACTAACAACGGTAAGAAATGCGAAAGAATGCTCGTTGGAAGGAATCCTACAAATCTAAAACGGCATTTAAAAGCTTGCCACAAGAAAGAAAATGATGCCATGGAAGAGAAAGAGAAGACTAAAGTAGCGGCAGCACCCAGTAAATCAACCAAGTTGCCAGTTTCCAACTCTTCTACCTCAAGGAAAATTACCGACATGTTTGGTAATAAACTTAATAAACACAAATATTCTGCACAAGTCTGCTGAAAATATTTCTAGAATGCAAGCTCTAACACGATTCATAGCGAAAACTGTTGTTTCCACGTCGTTGGTAAGTAATAATGTATTATTTATTTCTTAGTAGTTACTACTTCTTAGACTATTAACAAAAAGTCACATAAAGACACATATGACATATCATACATGTAGTATCATAACCTTACGAACATTAAATTGTAAAACAAAACTTTTTCATTATAATTTTATGTGTATTAATATGGGCAGCAGTATCACTAATTTTATTATGGGACAGGACAGGACTTGAGAGAAATAATTGTTAGAGTACTTAAAACAGTTAAAATTTGTACACATGGCAGCTAAAATAGCAAAACTGTTAAATGTTATTCATTTCATTGAATCAATATAAGAATAAATAAAAATTGCTGTATATTGCTACATGATAATTAATATACAATTATAAAATGTAAATTGTAAAATAATTACAATAATGAAAGAATGCAATTTACATGTACAGGTTGAGCATGGGGCATTCAGAGAGTTCTGCCAGGCAATGGATCCCAAGTTTCAAGTACCAGGCCGTACAGCTATACAAACGGCTTTAAAATTGGCGTGTGAAGAACTCAAAAAGAAAGTTAAAGAGAATATACAACATGCCCGGCGTCTTACCCTTTGCTTGGATATTTGGTCAAAAAAGGGGCCTGGCGGCAGCGTTCCTTGGTGTTTCGGCTTGTTTGTACTATCCAATTATACAGCAAGGTGAACATTTAACACTGAAAGTGTTTACTGTTAGTCATCCTCATACAAGTGATATGATTGCTGCTAAAGTTAGCGATTGCTTCGAAAAATGGGGTATAAAAGCTAGCCAAGTCATGCTAGTTATTACGGACAATGTTGCTAACATGATAAAAGCTTTTAAAACCATGTTTGTTGATAGATGCGAAACTGGCACTGGCACTGATTCTGATGAGGAAGATGATGATGAGGTTGACAATATTAATGAAGATAAAGACTATGAGGATGCAAGGGCAGAAACGACTGTTGATGGCCACTATTTGAAATGGAAACGCATATGTGCTTCAATCTATGCAGCTAGTTGTTAATGACATGTCAACGTGTGCTGCCATACAACCGATACTTGATTCAGCGAGGCGTATGGTTGAAAAGTTTGGAAAATCATCTGTTGCAACCCAAAAGCTAGTGTTGAAGAGCAAGAAAACTCTTATTGCAGATTGTCCCACAAGGTGGTCAAGCACATTCCTTCTACTGCAGCGATTAATTGAACTGAAGGTTAGTGTGAATGCAGTAGCGAAAGAAATAGAAAGGGACACTCTTCTTTCAAGTGAATGGCAAAAAATAGATAAGTTACTGAAGCTTCTGCAACCATTTGCCGAACATACACGTTTACTCAAAGGCTATAAAGTTGTTATGTCATCAGTAATTCCAGCACTTATGGACATAGAATATCATCTTCTTGAGGCACAGTCTGATCAAGCTCTGGACGCATCACTAAAAGAGCTAGCAGTCCCCTTTTTGGATGGCTTGAGGCGACGATTTGAGTTTGCGTTGGAACCAGAGTCTGATATTTTTGAACCTATACCTTCTGCGGCTTGCCTGCTTGATCCTACAACTGTGTCAGCACTGTTCATTTCAGGAGAAGAGCATCTTCTAAATGCAGTAAAACAGTTTGTGTTGCGAGAAGAAACTGCTTCAGCAGCAGCAGCCGCAGTAAGTGCACAGCTTGGTCAAGTGCTTTCAGCTGCTGGTCAGCCTATTCCTAACCGAAATATCACTGCAACTGCGTCTCCTGATAGCGTTGGTTCGACAGCACTGACTACATCTGGACCTCCTCTCAAGCGCTTCAAGTCCCTGACTCAACACATTGCGAACACCACACCCATCACTAATATTATATCTGCAGTTCGTGGGCATGAAGACGAACTGGACAATTATTTGTTGCACTATCAAGAAACTGCCACAGCATTCAGTGAGGATGGCAATGGTTTAGGCTACTGGCAATCATAGAACGTTCAAACAACGTTTCCGTTGCTTGCACCATTTGCTTTAGATATATTGAATGCACCAGCTTCGGACGCTTACGTAGAGACAATGTTTTCTCTTTGTGGTGATTTGACTACTGGGAAAAGAAACAGCACTAATCAGAGTCTAGAAAGACGGGTCTTTCTCAAGCTGAACAGTCATTTGTTTTGATGTTTAGTCTTCACCCTTCAAGTGAACTGTTGTTACTTAGTTTAGTTAGTTCAGAGTTCTAGGTCTTAGAATGAATACATTTGTTTTAATTTTGACTTACGTTTTTGGTTTCTTATTATTATTACGATTTTAGTTGTTGTTGTTTTTTTTTTTTGTACATGCACTGCAAGTCTGCTAGTCTACAACATAGTCAAAAATTGAGTCATGGCATTGGCATATAGCACAATGTGATAGTGTGATTTATAATGTGACATTTGAGTGAATGGACTCAGTCTCAGTACACTGAGCTGTCATCTCTGTGACTGCTATTATTATGCTTCAATCTGTTTCAAAAATTGGTCATGAACAATGACAATTATTAGTTATTGGTGTTTACAAGACTAAAACTAAAAGTGAAACTAAAATGAATAAGACGAAAACTAAAACTCAGGTGTTTTAGTTTTAGTCGACGAAAACTAAAACGAAAACTAAAATTTGGCCTAAAACTAAAACTAGACTAAAACTAAAATTATTACAGACAAAACGAAATAAAAACGAAAACTAAAATAGGACCGGGGACTAAAACAACACTAACTGATTAAATGGAGGTTGGAAGCCAAAAATCTTCGAGTTAAGGAGATCTAAAATACATTGGTCATACGGAATTCGGCCGTTACCTAATAATTAATTCGATATAGGGAGGTTTTCGACTTAGGGAAGTTCGACTTAGCAAAGCCGAGCTATTAGATATGAAGATATGATATAATTTTAAACAGATTAAGGCTTGTGTCGCAGTATTTTCTGAAGCAAAAATCTTTGTTCCACAAACGTAAGATTCATTACCAATACAATCCAAAGGCTATAGCTTCATTCTGTCATTACCTTTCCACCTATTGTATTTTATGGTCAATAATTTTCTACAAGTTGTGAGTAAACGCACACACCCACGTTCAGTAACACACATATCCCACAAAAACACACGCGCACACACACGCTGATTCCTACTAATACGTCCTGCAATCAAAACAAGGACTTGCACAAACGTAATTGGGGGGGCAGGGGTGGGGGGCGAGGGTATTGGGGGAAGAATTAACTGGCTGACTTCAGCGTCTCTTAATGTCACTCACAAAATGACTCTGACCTTTATCTCCCATTCCGGGCCTCGATGTGTTCTCATGGCGTGGTAGGAGCAGGAGACCATGTAACAAGTAGTTGTTACACAGTGTCGCAATCACAGCAATGAGTCGCCAAGTCGGATTGACACAAAAGAGTCACGTGGCTTAAAATTTTTGTTTTGCTTCAATCGTGTTTGATAAAGGAGGTTGGCAGTACAAATAGAGAGAAGCTTTTTAGATTTAATTTTTTATTTTTTTTATTTTGGAAGTCCTCTGATTTTTTTTTTCAAATAGAGGCAAAAGCAATTTGCGTGAATAAAACAATATACACTTAAAAGCTTAAGTAATACACAATTTGCTGGTGTAAAAGTTCCTGATTAAAATTTTGAACCTACCCCAAAAATGAATATTGGCGTATAAATTCTTTTCTTAAACATATCAAAACAAACAATAACGAAATTTTATTTATCAAATTTTCGTACCAAAAAATACCAATTTTAGTAAAAAGTGTTTGGCATTGCAATTCCTCAGGGTGAACCCGCCATTTGTTTCACCATTTCTTCGCATTCACACGTGCAAGTTTTGTTCTTATATTATGTTTATGCCATAAACAGTAAACGCCACCTGGTGCCTAGTCTTTCAATAGTCCCCCCGTGAGCCACTCAGCATGCGCATCGTATGAGGGAGAGGGGGGATACGTTTACATTGTTATTGAGAGTAGGAATCTGTTCGATACGTATGTTATTTGAGTGCACTCCGATCTGTAATAAAAATGATAATTTTATATTACTTTTTAAAAAGATTCAGCTGGTTTTCTACTGAACACACTTATTCTGTTCGAGTAATTTGATATGACCTCTACGTTTCTGTGCATACACGTAAATAATGACGTTATTTATGGGACCTTAACCATGAACGAATTGACTCTGACGGATTCGGCTTATGCGATTGTTGGAATACAATAAATTTAAAGATGTATCAATAGAATTTATACATGTGTAAAGATTCATATATATATANATATATGTATGTATGTATATATTACAGTATTACAGTCCAATTCTGTACGATTTTATATATAGCCTATATATCTTGGCAACCCTAGTCATTGTCGCTGGAACAAAATGTTTCTAAGTTTAAATCAAATAAATGAACACACTCTTCTTCAAGAGCACAGGTTGCATGTTAAACAGTTCTGTGAAGTTGCACGTCCAATGTCCTAGGTAAAATGTTTACGAAGTTTTTGGTGTTTGTCAAATGAATGGGAATAGCCGATTATCCGTGAGTGCAATCTACCTATTAAATTGTCATATTGTCCAGGATGGCGGCCTCGAATAACGATTCAAAGGTGCGTATATAAGATCTAACCAGACGCTGGCACAGGTCGTTTATAGTGTCGCTTTGTATTTGCCACCTGTTGGAAATTAACACCCCCACCCCCAAGGTCAGGGACTCTCAGAATAAGGTTACCGCAACTCGCCCCAACTCTCAGAGGTTAACCCGATTGTTATCTCTAAGTGTAGAAAAATTTATTTAAATTGTTTCTTTAATTTCTTTGACCAACTGCTTTGTGTGTGACTTTTAAAAAATGTGTATGTGTGGTGGGGGGGGGGGGAACAGCAAATTTTTAAATGAAAGAAGAACAACAAACGTTTTAGATTTTTATCCTTTCACAATTGAGCATTTCGGATTACACGTGATAGCAAAATTACTTTAAGCTGAGCGGCCGCAAATTGTAAATGACAGCACAAAACATTTAAATGAGGAGATATTTCAATAACTACTACCTTACCAGAAGTTGCAATGTTTTTTTTTTGAATGCATGTCTGTATGTGTTTAATTTAACGAAATTTCAAAAGGTTCTTATATTATTGTTACTATTATTTGTGTATACTTGTTAATGTGAATTCGATCAAGTAGAGTAACGCCTGATTTAACTTTCCACGGCGATGCATGTAAATAAAGTAAAGTTGGTGGCGAAGTGATTGTTCATGAAATATATAAACATTAATTATGTATACTCAGGGTCGATTTCAGGGTAACAGGTAGTTGTTTGAATATTCCTTTTAATCTAAAAGCATTTGAAGCCTACTTCAGTTTTCAATACTTTAAAAGACAAAGCGTAGATCAAAACTAAATTTTAATACGAAAAGGCTCAAGGAATTTCAACACGCTGCTCTACCAGATTCGTCAGTAGATGTACCGTCAAAAACTGGGAACTATTTTTAATTATCGAAATGGGTACGCTCGGGTTTGTCGAATATTCGTGAAAACAAAATTTAAGCGGCTTTTGATAAGTCGGGAGATCTACTTTCAAAGGATCGAAAAAAGTGTCGTTAATCGATGCATGAGACGAAAAAACGGGTATACGTAAATGTACCAAAGATTGCCTGGTACAAACATAGATGTAAAAGTCATCCCGCTTATCAATAAGGAAAAATCCATGCACAGGGTTCAAGACATTAACAGTCATCGGGCTAAGTATTATTCAATACCTGATTACTGGCGTTGCAAGAATTACGCTTTTGAGTGTGTTGATTCCATCATTTCTGTAGCAAATTGATGCTAAAATTAGTGAATTTCGCAATGTAAAATTTCCCACATTACACTGAATTAGACAACTAAATATGAGTGACAGAAATATTGATATTACACGCAAAGTTTTGACTGTCAGCGATGTTTAAGTTTTGTCCTTTTCAGGATGTGAAAGCAAATCTTTTGAGTTAATAATAACAAAGTTAAATCAAATGAAGTAATTAAGTAACTGGTCATGCATAAGTTTTAATTATATTTATCGTTTTTCACTCTTTAATATTGATGGGATTATGTTATAATTGGCAAAGAAATAAAGTTTCTGCAATCTTTTGCTTATGTATTTCACATCTACTAATCCAAAGTTTCTTTTCCCATCATACATATTTAGCCACTAAAGAAGAAGGCCTCGATTTCGAGCTGCACTAATGATATTTTTTAATGAAGGTGTTGGAGATTTTGTCAATTAGGTAAGATAGCTAAAAAATACTTAATCAATTATGTAGACAGTTTGTAAGGAAGAGTCGTACCAAGTACCTCAGTAATGAAATGAAATGCATCGACCCCCTCCCCCCGCAAACCAAAAAAAAAAAACGGATGATAAAATAGTTTCAGGCAATGATGATCCCCAATCTAAATTTCTCTAATACCTGTGTTTGCAATGTCACTATCAATTCTCTGGATGTGCGTTGATGCACTGATGAATGTCGAGTTGTCAGCGTTAGTCCTCGCGTCAAAGCTAAGTTTCGGCCAAGAAGAACTTAAAGCACCAGTTTCTATAAAAACAACACTGTCTGAAGACTATGATCACAGCCAGGCCGAAATTTAGAATCAGTAATGAAAAATAAGGCAAGAAGGCTAAATATCGTAGTTGTAGACACAAATAAAACAAAAATTGGCTGTATGTAGACTTTTTCTTAGGGTTTTGATTTGACCGAGGAACAATTTTGATACATTAAAATTCTGTTGGACAGATCTTTTAAATTTCTGACACCAAACCGAGAAATAGTGAATGATGATAAGGCCTATGAGATAATCTAACTCTAACATGAAAATCTTGAAAGAGTTACATTTACACATACGTAAGAGGGGAGGCAACTCATCAAGATGATAGTCAGCATTCAAACTTGACGAAGTCGACATAAAATAAAATCTCCTTAAAAGAAAGAACTGAACCTCAATAAATAGAAATTTAAAAAAATATATAGGCTACTAACATCGTGTTGATGGAACTATTGTCAAATTTATAATTACTTTATTTAATTATATAAATGATTTATCTTAAAATATACATAACTAATTGTTGTTTCCATGTTTGTGTGATATAAAATTTTGAAAGAAAAATTGATGTAGTACATCTTTCCACACTATTTTATTATTTTGCTCTTACCAAGGAATTTAGAGTGACAATGGGACACCTGCTTGTTAGGATATCAGACGCACATGCCGTGTTTATTAAGAATACATTTTTTAAAGCTTAAAAGCCCAGTTACTCCTAGAAGTCTCCTTGAAACAGAGCTTTTCATAGTAGCGACTATGTACAAGCAATATTTCCAAGGGTCTCTAATGATAAAAAATTTAAAAAACAAACAAACAAACAAGCTAAAGCTAAAGCTGTGTAATCCGAGTCCACAACTTAATCAATTTAAATAAAATATATTTGGCATGGTAGCGGGTCTGTTAGTGATCTTAGCTTTCTTGCTATTTTTTGTTGTTGAGAGAGATGTGCAATTCATGTCTCTGAAAAAGTAACATGAAAGCTCACACTGGTTGTATCCCTTGTCGTGTTTTCAATTTTGGGATGTTTTGACATTTTCAGATTTAAAAAATAGACATAAATGTGTTTTATCAAATATATATTTACTAGAGTATCACCCGTCAAAAATGACGGAAGTTTTTAAAATAATTAATATATTTCAGCTGAAATCTATTAATTTTGGAAAAATACACATCAGACTTGAAATAATGTAATACATAACTTAAATAGATTTATTTTTTTAAAAATCCATATATCTCCATATTGAAAATTTCATGTGGACGTTCGGGAAGAGTTATTTTTGGAGCAGTAATTTTTTTCAAGGCCTTTTTTTTTAAAAACAATTTGCTATTTCCAAAAATTACAAACGGACACAGCAAATTATGTATATTGATGATTAGTTTAATTTTATAATAAGGAAAACACATACATACATAAGTTACACTTAAACTTTCTACAGTATCGCGTTTCAAAAACAATAGTGCTTAAGACAACATCTGGGACGCGGTGGTCGTGTGGTAGCGCGCTCGACTGATGGTCACAAGTTCGAATCCACGCGAAAGCGAGGATTTGTTCCCGGGGCCTCAGGAGTCCCCGAGTCACCCAGCTCTGAATGGGTACCTAACTGGACAATAGTTAGGCGGCTGGGGTAATGCGTGGAACCCCTATAGCCGTGGCCTGTGACCGCTGCATCACTTGTCACCAGATCATCTCTGATGGTCTGTGGACGCAATTATCTTCTGCAAAGAAGGAGCTTCTGAGCTTCTGTATATATAAGATAAGATATCTTGGTAACTCTAAAAAGGCTAAACATTCGTAATAAGCTGTAATTCTTTATTGGTAACGTATTATTCCCCCCCACCCACATCCTACAACTGACACGCCTTTCCTGCCACCACCTAACCCACCCATTAACATAAAGGTATCCCGCCGCAGTCTAACAGCCACACAGTCACGTGGTGTCTCCCTAAACGACGGGTGGCGACTTGCCGCCACACACTTGCTCACTTTGAGAAGTCAATCAACAGTTGGAATACACGCGTAAAGTGCCCTGTGTGGGACACTTGACAGGCACAAACACACGCACACACACACACCTACACATGTGTGTTAGTGGTTTAGATGTGCTCACCTTTGTAAATAGAATAAATGCGTGTGGGCAAAAAATGTTTTATTGTAATTCAGCGATGTGTTTTTTCCCGTCTATGGACTGGATAAATATAAAGGGAAAAGAATGTGTTTTTTAAAACAAGCGTTATTCTGACTGAAGGAATCATGGCAACCAAATATTATATTATCAGGATTTAGCGCTGTGCAATTTACCATAAGTTAATTTGTGATAAAAAGACAATTTTCTATTTAAAGGATCTGTGGTGATTGAACAAGCTTCATTTGTTGTGGTATATCCTTTAACGGTAGGCCTATAATGTAGGTCTTCAAACGATGTACTTAGCAGCCATGTCATTATCAGTCTTCATAGTTCAGTTTACTTGTGAGTTCTCTTATCACAGATAACACATTCTCTTATTTCCGGTGCGAATCCCTAAAAATATGGATTATCCAAAATAAACGGTTATTTATTGTAAAATGTACACTCTCCCCAACAGAGAAATTACTTTTAAAATAATCTGTTTCTAGACTTTGATGTCATTTCAAAGGTTTACTTATGATTTACACTCTATATTTTTTATATGAATTCCTTAAAAGCTGTAGATCTATGTGCATACTATGTTTATCCCAACTGTAGTCAGCTTTCCCACTAGTCGGAATTGTTTATTGTTTACAAATGTTAGTGTGTGTGGGATTGTGTTTATATATCTTTGTTTGTGAGCTTATTATAATTTGGTGGCAAAACAAAGTTTTTCTTGTTTATGTTTTTGAAATGGGGTCGTTGGTTGAATTTATCATGGGCGTGCGGATTACTAGCGTTCTGACCCTTCTAAAGGTTTTCTTTGCCTATAATTGCTTAGTTTATTCTTGTTTAGGTATAAAAGAAAACACATGTAATAAGGAGTCAATTCAAATCGTCAAAATTATGATTACAATGTTTTTTCGCAATGTGGAAATCTAAAAATTAATAATATAATCTTTCATGACAATAAATAATAAGATTTTTCTTGTAAAATTGGGGGCTATGCAAAGCTATTTTATTTAAGAATGGACCTTTTAGCAACAATATTTTGTGATCGTAGAATTACATGATTAATCATTCAAAAAATACGATCAAATCGTTACCAGTGAGTAAGATTCTAAAATTATACTTTCTTTTCTTTAAATGATGATATCTCCATTTAATTAGATACAAATATTTTCTATTTCGTTAAATCTAAATGACATCGTCAAAATGATTAATTTTAAATGCCAAAAGATGAATACGTTGAATAAGCAGGCAAGGCTTGGTTGGGAGGTGAATGTAAACAAAAATCTTTAAGAAAACAGCAACTACAACAAAGAATGAGGTAGCCAAACAAGATATACGTCTGGCGGAATTATGCGCTTGTGTCACGATATATTATTGTTCATTCATCTATAAATAAATTTACGCCCAAAAGTCGCTGCATTATATTTTATGCCGTAAGGGTTTTACTGATATTTATAGTAACGAAACAGGACAGAAAAAATTACTTGGAAAGTGATTCTATTTTTAAATTGTAGTTTGTACCTACATGTGAGATTGTAGGCATTAATTATAATATGAATAAATTAATAAAGTTCACTTTCTTTGGGTGAACCATGAAATATGTTTTTTTTTAAAAATAACTTATGCGTGGTTTTCACGTAATTTTTCCACTTTACATTTCTTTCTTTTTTATGTCTAGCAATTAAACGACCCTTTCATGCAATGACACTATTAAAAATCTTTAATCTAATTTTTTCCCCACCGTTTCAATCTGTTCTCCTTCTATAGACCATTCCGTTTATTTGAGTTCATGTCAACTTCTAAACAGGTATCAACTCATTAGCGACGATGGTCCGTGAAACCGCCACTTAACTCTGAGGAATAAAGGGGGGGGATTGGTTTTGGGGGGGGGGGTGAAATAAAAGAAGAAACAGTCCGTGTTTGCGCTCCTTGAAGGTAAAAATGCTGGAGAGACATTCCAGTCGGAAATGTTACGTAATGCTAAAACAACGAAGCGGGTCTGCAGGGATGACGACAATGTTAATGCGGCCGCAGAAAAAACATGTAAAAAAAAAAAGGTTTTAAAAAGTTTATGCCACCCACAGCTTTAGAGGTTTAACCTGTAGCCTACTCCCACTCACTAACTCTTCCTCTCTAATTCTCCGTTACTGTTAGTTTGTCTATGCCTCATTCTGTAGTCTTTACTTCCTTTCTATCTATTCTCTCTCTCATTCTTTCTTTGTCTCTCTCTCTCTGTCCTTTAGTTATTGCATAATTTAACAACCCCTTTCTTTCAGTCTCTAACAATTTACAATTTTCCCTCCATTTCATTCATTTCTTTTCTCTATTTTTCACACACATTTTCTCTTTTTTCACACACCTTTTCTCTGTTTTCACACCCCTTCTCTATTTTCACACACCTTTTCTCTGTTTTCACACACCTTTTCTCTGTTTTCACACCCCTTCTCAATTTTCACACATATTTTCTCTGTTTTCACACACCTTTTCTCTGTTTTCACACCCCTTCTCTATTTTCACACACCTTTTCTCTGTTTTCACACACCTTTTCTCTGTTTTCACACACCTTTTCTCTGTTTTCACACACCTTTTCTCGGTTTTCACACACCTTTTCTCTGTTTTCACACACCTTTTCTCTGTTTCACACACCTTTTCTCTGTTTTCCATCAAACCCTCCTTATTCCTACCACATTCTCTCTATTTCCCATCAACCATTCTCTTTTTTCCATTACCACCTCTCTGTGTTCCACGCCATGACTGGTTTCGAGTTAGTCCACCCTGTTTTTAATAAATATATTCTGTTTTCCCACCATTTTCTTGTTTTCTTCCATCCCTTCACATTATCCCCACCATAAAATCTCCTCATTTTCAAATCTCTCTCTCTCCCATCCTTTAACGTTCACTTTTCATCCTTTCTCCCAATGTCATAGCTTGGTCACGTGGTTTTCCCATTGCAAGATGATTTGTGAAAGGATCCGGAAGTGATATCCGACATTTACGTGGGGTGATATCGATCTGTGTCAATAATCAAATCATTTAGTGGCTTTTATTATGCTATTGATTTGTAAGAATCGATTATCATTATTTTTTAAATCCGTTATAATTAATTTTAGGAATGTGTGAAATTTTTCCCCCAAACGATTAATGCTTTTGTATCTTCTTAACAGTAATTCTTTTTCTTTTTTGTATAGAAACTTTTGCTTCTTACTTTTGTTTAGGGCTCAGAAAACAATTCAAAATGATTAATTTCAATTGAACACGTTTTGTATCGTATTATTTACAGAATAATCTCGTTTACTGCACGCGAGTTCGTAAATCCCGTTATTTACCGACTAATCTCAGGCTAAGACCCGTACTAAGCCGTTTTTTTCACGCCTCGAGTTGACTCAACAATAATACACAAATCCTGTCGACAATTGGTGGGAGGAGATGAAGTTTTTTCCATACAAAATATTTCTTATTGTGTGTCACGAGTTTTTTTTTTTAATGTCCCGCATCATTATTTTGTTGTTATATCAATTAGTGCCGTTTTCGGGAAAGTTGGGATATACGTTAAAAGATGATTCAAAATAAAAATTGTGACGGCAAACAGCAGCCCGAGAATCTGGTGCATTCGGATTAAACATTGCGACGCCCAGCAATGTTCCTTTTAAGCTAAGCGGCTTCGCAGATATCTGACCGACGCCGCGCAAGGGTTTAAAATTACCTCGCAAAGAGCACTGACGGTGTCGTTTAGCAAACGTTGACATGTAAGCGGCGATGACTTGTTAGTTAGGGTGGCTGGATAGCGAAGTTAATAGTGCGCTCGCCTCACAAGCTGAGGGGCATGAGTGATTTTAAAGCCCCATGAAAAATGTTGATGAATTACTATCGCTAAAAAGTCATCAGCTGACCTGGAGATGAGATGGGTGCCTCCAAGGTCTACCAAGCCCCGAGAAAATTCCATTAGAACCCTCTACGACCACGAGGTTAAGGGACTAAGAAAAATGAAAAAAAAAAGTAATTGCAATGATATGTTAAGGTAGTGGAATGGGGTTATGGCATTCCTACTGTTGAGAGGGGATATTTTTATTTAAATCTTTTACGGTTACCTATAGAGATTAGTTGAATTTTTTTTTTTTGGTTGTTGTTGAATTTTTTGGTTTGATTTTTAATGAAGATTTCAAAAAATCTTAACACCACCTGTGGTGGAGATTTAGGTGACTATTATATTTAGTTAGTTTGTCAGTTATACACTTCATGACCGACACTTTAAAAAAAAGGTGTGATTTTATGATCTGGATTTTGAAAATTTCAAAAAATTAATACCACATGCCACGAATATTTACTTTTAAAAAAAAAATGCTTATGAATACTTTTAAAAAATTGGGTAATCGAGCAATTAAAAATTACCTTCATGATTGCAACTTTGTACACGAGTTTTTGTTTTACTTTCCACACGGACCAACGATCCTTAGATGGAACATTGCATAAAACCACTGCAAAACGTATCATTTAGCCATGCACCAGAAACATAACAAAAATGTAATAGTTAATGTGATAAAAAAAAATTAAAAAAAGAAAATCATTCCTTATCACATGAATTATATAAAGTTTTTTTTTTTTTTTAAATTCATATAAAACACAGAATAACGCGTAATATAATTTTTTTTTAATC
>MUZC01000032.1:1586468-1612579 GCA_002072015.1 Radix auricularia | reverse complement strand
TGACATTTGATTAGTTATTCCATATAAGGAAAAATAGAATTTAATTCTACTATAATTAAGTAGAATTGAGTACTATAATTAATGAAATATTAAATTGTCATGTGAATCAAGTATGCATGCAAAATTTCATCAAAATTGGATGATCAGAAGTGGTTCAAAAAAGGAATTCAATTTTTGCCCCGGAAAGACAAACATCCAGACAAGAAAGCAAACTAAGAAAAACGTGGTAAAATCGGCCAAAATCGTGTGACGTCATTTATGGACGGCCCCCACCTTCCAATTGCATTCTATGCCACGCATTGACCCTTCAGCAATGCACGCAAATTCTTTATCGCATTGTTTTCTACGTCCTTCTCATCAATTTTGACACTACCACCAGCTAAGTCAAAAATAGTCTTCACTGTTGTTGGTTTCACCTTTGCAATATTCTGTAGAATAATGCGGTCGTTGCGTTTTTATTAATTAATTAATTTTTTTAGTTGAAAAAAAAATTCCACAAATACTTCCGACAACTAGAATTCGCCATTTGAATTTCAAGATTTAAACAAATAATAATATTTTTTTAAAAATTCTAAGACTTTGAAGAAAAAGAGATTATAAAGAGATTGTGTGAGAGTTTCTGTAAGATACACCCCACCCCTTTAATATTTCATTTTGAAATAAATTATGTTTGTATAAATCTGGTTTAAGCCCATTTTCCGATCTTGTCCAAAAGTGAAGGTAGCAGAGAAAAACAGAATCACAGACAAAAGACGTGTTCTGCTCTAACTCATGTTTGTTTATTTCAATTTTCATGAGGGTCTTCACGTTGATCAAACTTGACTGTTACCTACCTGTATGGTGGCGAAACGAGCATCACAATGTGACATTGATGGCTTTGAAATAAAAACATTTCTTTAAAAATCCATCTAGAAAATAATTTCTAAAACTAAAGCAAAAACTACCGCATGATACACTATCAGCAAATGTTGAACAAAGCGTTAAAAATGCCTCCTTAAAGCTTATTATGCCAATTCACTCAATGATGACTAAAAGTTGATATTTCATTACGAGATTTCCCTACATTGTTGTAGCTGTGTGCTTACTCCATCACTTGACAGTTAAAAATCTTCAAAACCAACTAAAACATTGTTTTGTTTTCCCTCGCCAAGGAGAAAACGCATAGGATAACTATTTTTATGGATGTAAACTTTTAGATGTAATGTGACTAAGCGGTAGCTTAAAATTGCCGTCAATCATTATTGCGCCGTGAGACAAACTCACTGTCTTTATATGAGCTATAAATTATTTGCAAGAATATTTATCAGTTCATTTATTTTTTCAACTATGACAACCAAATGAGTCTGATATTTAACAATGATTTGTCAAACTGCATTAAGCTGCGCCCGTTTATCTTACCCCACCAGCAATGATCCATACTACCTCATGGGACGTTACTGGCCCATCGCCCCTCTGAGCCAATTTGATGCAATTCTTCTACTCTCCGAGAAAGTGGGACTTTATAAACTTCACACAATTTTACCCCCCCCCCACTCACCCCTACATAATTTGGTATAAATACTTCTACTCTTCTCAAGTTGACATCACATTTGACTCAAATTGTCTATACTTATACTACTCATATACAAGACAGGTCAAATCAACCCAACTGCTGTAAAAGTAGCGAAGAGGAAGGGCAAGCATCACTGCCCCCACCGCACTCATGTGTGTGACATGCAAAAGAGAAAGCCACTCAATGATCGGTCTCATCAGCCACACAAAGACCAGCAGTCTACAAAGATAAATTTATCGTCTTTCCTATACAGAAAGATGGCACACAACTCAACTCTTACGAAAGGGATTTATTGTCCTCCTTCTAGGGTTGTCTAATCCCTTCTTTAAAGTAAGATATACTCCCACTATTACCAGAAGTGTGTAATTCCCTTGTACCATTGGGTTCAACTCACACTATTACCAGAGGTGTGTATTTCCCTCGTACCATTGGGTTCTACTCCCACTATTACCAGAGGTGTGTATTTCCCTCGTACCTTTGGGCTCTACTCCCACTATTACAAGAGGTGTATATTTCCCTCGTACATTTGGGCTCTACTCCCACACTACCAGAAGTGTGTATTTCCCTTGTACCATTGAGATCTACTCCCACTATTACCAGAGGTGTGTATTTCCCTCGTACCTTTGGGCTCTATTCCCACTATTACCAGAGGTGTGTATTTCCCTCGTACCTTTGGGCTCTATTCCCACTATTACAAGAGGTGTGTATTTTCCTCGTACCATTGGGTTCTACTCCCCACTTGCCCGCAGGTTCTACATCCACTCTGTAATTGGACTCAACTGTCCTCAAGCTGTTCACCCTACCCTTTCATTGCATTGGTTTATTCGTCCTTCACATCAGTTTCGGCACTACACCCATCTAAGGCAAAAGTCGTGTTCACTATTGTTGGTATCACCATTGCAGAACCTCTTTAGGCACATTTGGACTTCGGACTGTTTGTTGTTGAAAAAAGATTAAATTGCACGAATACTTCAGAACACTGAGGTCTACATTTTTATTTTCAAGAAATTTTCCGGCATTTTAGGGCACGCCTTTTTATTTAGAGCAATATGTTCTATTAAATTATCAGCACTTGATTTTTAACCACTTCCAGGGACACTACTTACTTCCTAGTTAGACCGACTGCCTACCATCGCCGGACTCACCCCTCCGGACGAGAGAGTAAAATTAATAACACAATAGAGATGCGTTCTGAATTGTTCGAACCCCGTCCTGTGAAGTAACAGCTGTGATGAAGCTCAGGGCATAAACCAACATTGTTGACCGTTTATTATCGTCTACTTGCATTGGGCTGTTTCTCCACTACGGACGGGGTGTGTTTTAAGTAATTACTTTTTTTCCGGCTGAAAGAGGAATTATTTTTGTTTATAAATTACATTTTCCAACTCATTGTGCAAAAGTATTTTCAATAATAAATTCAAAACACATCAAGGATGGATATCTCAAAAAAACATTGTTAGCACTTAAAAAGACAAAAAAATATTCCATCTGTTATCAAATTATTTAAGTTTTGAGTGTTGATTCTAAGGAAGGAAACTCACAACTGGAAATTTATATGATCAATCAGCAACATAGGTACCGTATTTAATCAAGTAAAAAAAACCTAGGTAAATCATAATATTATCTAAATCAACATCAATAAAAACCGTTCTCTACACAATAAACGCCCACAACAACACTTGTAAACCCTGCATCTGATTAGATAAGGACGGACATCTACGCCATCTGCTAGTCACGACGTTCAACTTATGTTCCCTCGCGGAAGCCCGTAATCTCTTGTCAGAGACCTCAAAGCTTTGCCGCGAGCGGAACTCGAAGTTGTCTGTTGTTTTATTTGTCCGCAACAAAACGGCAAGAAAGAGATGAACTTCTGGACAGCGTTACTAGCAGTGGCCGTTTGCTACAGCCATTATGGCTTCCAGCTAGGATCTGCGGACGAACACGACCAGCACTACGTCAACGAATGGGCAGCCGAGATTCGAGGTGGAGCTGAAGTCGCCCAGAGCGTCGCGACCCAGCACGGGTACAAGCTAGTCAGAGCGGTAAATAGATTTGTTTTTTTTCTTGTGTTGTCGTCTGCCTTTTGCTTACTATCAGCACGTCCTTTAATTTTTTTAAAACTGCAGACGTGGGGCGTGAATATATCAATTACGTTGCTCTTGTAAAATATGTTTTTTTCTATTTTTATTTATTTTTTTATTTTTTTATTTTTAAAAAAAAATACTCTAATAAGTATTGTTAAAGCATATAAATATTTGTATTATGGTTTAGGGAAAAACTAACCCAGCTGTTTTAGGCTTCAACTATTATAAATTATTTTGTAAAAAGGAATTTATTGTTCAATTTTAAAAATGTTTGAAATAACGATATGCGTATATATTTGTTCATAAACATTAAACATATAAATATAGTGTGTAGTGGTAAATTATACAAAATGTTATTATTACGTTTGTGTTTTACAGACCCGTGGGATAGAGTGGGTCAAAATGTTATTTTTAGACGCATGTTCTTTGCGCTTAAGCTCGTCTGTTTCTTTCCGACATGATAAGGATGGAAACTGATAAGCTAATCTTAAACGAAAAATAAACGCTACGTTCAAATGGTATATTTTTGTTGTTGTTAAAAATTGCAGTTCAAAAAATAAATATTTTAAAGACAACATGCATTGACAAAGTACTTAACATATGGCAAGCTTTTTTATAATGGGTATGAATACTTTTACAGCCAGGGCAAAAAGCTGACATATGTCGTTATGTAACATATGGGAGCTGACTGACAATAAAGATAAGTGACGGGAGACATAAAACACAGAACACATAAAAGCTCGGTCAGTGACGTGGACGAGATACTGTTGCGGCTTAGTCAAAACAAAGAGACATCATATGTTTGTTGCTAATGTTATAATTATTATAGTTTGCTTTTGAATGTCGCATTTGGTTCATGAATAATAATATCATTCACTTAACACCACTGTGTACTGAATATGTAGCTATTCTTCTTTCTGCATTGAATAAACACATTATTATCATCTAGAGTTACAGAAGTTTATACATAAATAAGCCTCTTCGAGGATTCCCAAACGTTGCTCACTCCTAAGATGGTGTCGATGAACAAGTGACTATATTACTTTCTCTCACCCTATTCCCCCTACCCCCTTCCCTCCGGTTCTCGTCTTGGCATCATCGAAGCAAGACAATAATTAAGTTTCCTCAAAGATAATTTGCCAGCGTCTGCCAAAAGGAGTAAAAGGAGGTGGAAAGTTTAGTTTAACTCGAAGTGACTGTCTAGAAGTTTTATTGAATTGTCGTTCTGATTTTTTTTTCTCAATTAGGCATACTGTTCAGTTGGTAGTTTACAATAGATGTTCGAAAAACTTAAAATAAACGTTCCATGAAGCGAGGTGGAGGCGGGCATACGTTAGTGGGGATGGGGCAGCCATGTTTTGCTGTTATTGTCCCAACTGACGCCCACAGCCTCTGTGTGACGACACTAACGCGTTGCTCGTGGCTATCCCGTCACCCTATCCGGATGTAGCAAATGGTTTGCAATGAAGGCACAGGAACCCAGAGCAGAATAACAAACGTTTTAGATTTTTTTAATAACGTGTAAAGCAGTTATTTTGTGGAATGAAAACTAGAACCATGCACTGATAGCATCAATACTATTGATTGATTAACTGGGCTTTTCAAAACTCTCTTTAATATATTATTTTACACAGTGCTTTTTTTTGTTTGTTAAAAAATAGGTGCCGGTACTCAGTGAGTAAAATAATTCAATTTTAACAAATTAATAATATAATAAATAAATAATGAACATTAAAATACAAGAAAATGAATAATTTTTTCTCAGCATTGAAAAAGAGGCCGGTCCGCTGTACCGGTGCGTACCGGCACAAAAAAGCCCCGATTTTACAACTATACTATCAACTAATAATATTAATTATTTTTTTTATCTACAAAATTTGTTTACTTCCCGCTACAAGAAATTTTATATAGATCTAGAATATCTACAAGTCATTTGTCTGGTCGTTCTCAAATTGGTTTTACTCCTCATTTTAACGATTTAGACTATATTTGTTTTTTGTTGTTTTTTTTGGTTTCGGAATTACGTAACAATTTGAATAAGCTCATGATAAAGGGAAGACTTCATAGCTTTATTTATAGCTTTTTAAAATCAATTTGAAAAAAAGTTGATCCAGATTAATTTACCATCTCTGTATCAGATGTGTAAATATATCATATAGTGACATTTAAAAAAAAAAGATATATTGAAACATTAATTCGGTATATTATTCATCTTCAAAAGAATGTCTTAAAATACACTAAGTGACCGTCCATAGATGATGTCACGTGCCTGACATGGGGGAGGGGGAAAGGGGTCACGCATTTGTGACGATGTGTGACGAGGGGGGATGTTAAAGAAATGTAAAATAAAATCAAAACGCGCTACCTGAAATGAAAGTACCATTTCAATATTTAATTGATTTCAATTTATTTGATGACTTTTTCAAAAGGGATGTACCGGATTTCCGCTCCGGCTATTCTGGAATTCGGCCATTTTTACAAATTGCAGCTTTGGCACCGGCTCCGGCTTCATTTCCCTGCATAAATCTGGCTAAATCCGGATCCGGAACGATTTCAAAATTTGAATCCTACTTTTCCATGGCTTCACACGTGTTACGATACTAGAGTGCAGACTTAAACATAAATACATATTTAAATACATATTTAAATGACAAAAGCGTAATTTGCTTCATGTTTTTAAAAAAAATTAGGTAGGGTGGGGTCAAAGCTTTGTGACATCATATGGAGGGAGGTCTAAGTTTTTGTGACGAAGTGTGACGAAGGGGGAAAGTGGTGGTGGTGGGGGGGGGGGTAAAATTTGGCCTTTAAGATATCTTTAATTTCTCTACCCCTTAAGTTTAAGTGTAATTTCAAAAATGTTTTGACTTCAATACTATGGCCTTCTTGTCAGGAAGAGTTTTCTTCTGCATGGTTCATAAAAAGTATTCCACACGAAAAAAACACATTGACTTTTTTTTTTAAAGAAAAGAAAACTAGTAAAAAAGCCGATTTGAGTTATTTTTATTGTAGAATGTTTTGGAGGATTTTCTGTATGTCTCTCATATCCTCTGGCTCTAAGAGTGCACATTTCGCTCTTAATGTTTGAGACATTAAAGCAGTCCTATATTCGCATAGATGTAAACAAAGTCGCTTTTCATCAATCCAGTCATGCGTACATCGTTAGTGTATGTTAATCAGATGTGTGTGAGGTTTTTATAACGGCTTTAAGAAAATAGCAAAATGTAGTTATTTTGTGCCAGACCATTGTTTATGGGTGGATGATACAGTGTGATAATAGAGCAGTATGATGAGGTTGTCAAAGCAGAGCCTAGCGTAATTTTTTTTTATCATTATAGCAATGACCGCGCTTCATTTCAAGCTATATGGGCTGAGTATTGAGTTGACAAGATATTATACATATTTACAATTACCCGCTGTGAAACGTCAACATTTATATTTACGTACGTCATGAGTAAAAATAATATTTTTCCCCCCATAGTTTTATGACCATAAAACTCTTCCAGAATTTTATCGTTGGAAATAGCTGTCGACAGATTGTTCTTAAATTCTTAACGTTAACTACCGAACGTAAAACGAATTGATGACACTAATCCGTCTTTAGTTTAATTAACGCAACTACTGCGATGCAAGATAAATATTTGAAAAACTATTTTCTTTTAAATACCAATGGTGATGACACGAGTTCAACCGCCATTCACGCAGTCCCTTTGTGATTGACCAATCTCCACCATGCACGTCAGCCAAAGCGGTCAGTTAGTCTGCTGTGAGAGTCAACACCTGCTTTTCCTTATCTCATTGCTCGTGTTGTTGTAACGGTCTCGGGAAATATTAATAGTGCGCATAGAGTCTAGATAGAAAGTGTTTACCTGACAGTACCTCGACTAAACACTGTAATAAACTTAACGTAACAAGCACTGCAACTTCATGAATCCTTTTCAGAGATTTGCTCAATAATAATCTGTAACACAAATTAGCCTCATACAATTTTCTTTTTTTTTTCTTTTTTTTTTTATAAATGCCTCGACTTTCTTCTCCGATTACTATAAATTGTGTTCAAGGTATTGCTGCTCACGCTTCTGTAAAATATTTTAAGGGGAAAACATATAGAAAACATAAAAAGATGAATTAATGAAAAGATAAATATTGATTTTAATATCAAGCAGAGTAAAGGCCAAGTTTAACTTTGTACTAAATTATACTTTGGAGATTATAATATTAAACAAAATAAATTTTCATAAAAATTTTATTTTTTGCATTTGCTTATTAAATTGAAACAGAAGCCCATCAGTTCTAAGGTAAATAAAAAAAAATTACATTTCCCCTTAAATATTCATTGCCCTTGACGATGAGTATGTGTGCCAAATTTCAGCTCTCTAGCAATTCAGGAGATGAGTTCTATTTGATGCAAAAGATTCCTAACAGACAAAATTGCAGGTTGGAGAGTTTAGTAAAAGTTTGCAAAATAAACAATATCAAAGTGGAACTTCATGGCTGACGCAGCATTGATACGGACATTATATCTTAATTAAATTTGAAAATACTTATATAACAGCGGAGATGAACTCATTGAATCACCCTTTCAGTTATGGGGGGATGGGAGATGGAGGGAAAACATGTATTTTTTCCTGAATTAAGCAACAGAACCATAATCTTACAGAGACGCCATCGTTGTTATGGCTCTAGGCCAAACTAAGTAGGCGTATTACTTAGGGGTGTTATCGATTAATTTAAATTTAATCGTTAACTTTTGAAAAATTACCGAATAATTAATCGATAATTTTTATTAAACCTAAAAATAAGATTACGACGTCATCAAACTGAAAATTTCAAGGAAAGTAACAAAAACAGGCAACTGGCATTTTTTAAATTTAAATAAAAGTAGTTTAATATGATGTCAATGAATTTAAATTTTGTTATTGTTAATAAAGTAAAAACAATGTTTAATTTTTTATATCATTTTCCTTATAATAACAGCTTTATTTTAAAGTTTACACTTCAAATATTTTTTTCAATGGAGAAGTTTGTAGGTAAATAAAGCAAACTATTGTTAATTACTAATAATTAATTATTTATTAACAAATCGCAAACTAATATTTAAAACGTTTTCTTTAAATTTAATTACTTTTTATCGATTAAAACAATTTTAATCTATAACATTTTTTACCGATTAATCGAGAAATTAATCGATAATTTCCACAGCCCTAGTATTACTCAATAATCATGTTGAAATCTATCAATGTATTTGATAGTTATATCATCGACTTCATTCCACTGTGTCTGAAGGCCAATAATTCTAAGCTCTTAGACTAAGCTGCTCCTAAGCTATATATCAGAATACAATTAGATCTATAAAGTGATCGCAATTCGTTTACAGTTTACTCTTATATTCATCCTATATATCTAGGGGCACTTATATATGAACACAATGAGATATTTTCAAAGGCGAAAGATAGGTTAACAGCAGGCAACCGCTCGTACTCGACGTTACAAAAACTTCTTAAAAGCAAAAACCTCTCAAAGGGAAAAAAGAAAATAATATACACAACCACTACAAGGCCAGTAGTGATGAACGCTAGTGAGACTTGGACCCTGACCAAAAAGGCAGAGAACCTGCTCAACACTTGGGAGAGGAAAATCCTCCAGAAAATATATGGCCCGGTGATAGAAAATGATATCTGGAGAATTCGTACAAACCAAGAACAATGCCATCTGTACAAAGCCCCACCTATAGTCACAAGTATTAAAAAAGGAAGACTACGCTGGGCAGGACATGTTGAAGGGATGCCAGAATATAGAGCAGCAAAAATTATTTACAGACAGAAGCCAGAGGTAGACGACTCACTGGTAGCCCAAGACAGGGGGATTCATGATGTGAAAATGGACCTACATCAGCTGGGGGTTCGAGCATGGAGACGGAAAGCCATCGATCGATCTGAATGGAAGGATGTGGTGGAGCAGGCCAGGACCCTACATGGGCTATAGCACCACGGATGATGATATATTAGCCCTACTTGTCCCCCCCCCCACCAAAAAAAAAGAGAATAATTTTGATTTACAATATGAATTATTCTTTTATTAAATCTTCTTTAATTTGTTGTCACAGTAAAAATTTAAGAACAGGGGAGGTAAGCAATTATTTCAGAATCCGTTCTAAATAAAATTGAAAAAGAAACGTGAAATATTTGTATTGGTAATAATCACTGCGAGATGTTGTGAATGTCAAATCTAAATATATGAGGAATTCGAAATATTTATATTATAGAAGAATTTTCCCCACTGATCAATGACGCACTTCTCCTTCTGGTTGGTTTGGTAGTTTGGCAAGTCAAATTTTATAATGCAAAGCCTTGTCAGAACACTTCCATAGATCAGACGGATTGACGTCAGCGATGACGTCTTGAGGAGAGGCGGACCGATGTGGGTACAGTTATTTACTGTTTATAAACGCAGATTAGGGCATGGGAAATAGTACCCATCGGTTATCTACCCCGCCCCTAGTGCCCCAGAGGGAATTGAAGTGAATTTGTTCATAAGTGTAGTCATGAATTTGTTAATAAGTGCAGTCATTAATTTGTTCATAAGTGTAATCCTGAATTTATTCATAAGTGTATTCATGAATTTGTTCATAAGTGTAATCATGAATTTGTTCATAAGTGCAGTCATTAATTTGTTCATAAGTGTAGTCATGAATTTGTTCATAAGTGTAGTCCTGAATTTTTTCATAAGTGTAGTCATGAATTTGTTCATAAGTGCAGTCATTAATTTGTTAATAAGTGTAATCATGAATTTGTTCATAAGTGTAGTCATGAATTTGTTCATAAGTGTAATCATGAATTTGTTCATAAGTGTAGTCATGTATTTGTTCATAAGTGTAGTCATTAATTTGTTCATAAGTGCAGTCCGGAATTTGTTCATAAGTGTAGTCAGGAATTTGTTCATAAGTGTAGTCATGTATTTGTTCATAAGTGAAGTCATTAATTTGTTCATAAGTGTAGTCAGGAATTTGTTCATAAGTGTAGTCATGTATTTGTTCATAAGTGAAGTAATTAATTTGTTCATAAGTGTAGTCAGGAATTTGTTATTAGGTTCAAAAAATTTGTCGGACAATTTGTTCAGCCATGCACGCATACATAATTTAAGAGATTATAATCGGGAAGTCAATGCAATCGTTTATNATATATATATATATATGAGATCAAAAATCATTGGAAATCCAAAAATTGTGATATAATAAATAGCACTGTTAAGTTGAATCAATGTCTGAGAGAGTAGGCCTAATCAAAAGAATAAGAGGTTAAGACAGAAGGGGATTGGAGCTGAGATTAGGCATCAAGTAAAACGAACTTTGTTTTAGAATCACCACTTTTTTTTTAAAAAACCAATATTAGGTGAAACAAATTTTAAAGAACACGTTTTAAGAAAACGGAAAAGAAGATGGAATTTTAGTTTGATTAGATTTTAAAAATATTTATTTGTTCTATTTTTCGTTCCAAAAGTTCAACTCATTTCATTAATCTACAAATACATAGAATTGACATGTACCTTCTGTTTTCTCATCTTCATTTGTTGATTTTTTCCACCTCATGATCTCGAATTTTCTTTATCATGACGTAATATCCTTATCACTATGTGCAAATTTGAAATGATAATTGTATGTGCTTAATTCATGATAGCTGTGCTTATATGACGTGTGGCTGTAGTAATATCACAGCACAGTCTCCTTGCATCTCAAGTTTCCCCACACTGCATTTTCTTAAAAAATTTGACAGCTAATCACAAACTCAAACCACTATTAGATGTTCTCCGATATGGCGTTTTGGTTTCATAAAGCTAGAACCACAATCGTTGTAAGATTTGTAAAAGACGACACACAAGTTTTGAAGGTTTTAGTCACCCGATTAAAATAAAATGATTATTAACTAACTTTACTCATTAATAAAAGAAAACAACAACACTTTCCGCCTATTCCCAAATTCTTCAGCACACTTTCCCTTTCCCACACCAACACAAACTTACTGATATGTCACACAATAAGATAGAATGCTATATGATAAACAGATATTTACGAGACCAAACTAAACAGCCTGCATGATGAACCATGAAATGCTAGATGGAAATATCAATTCACACGTGTCATTCAACTTAACATATACAGGCAGATGATGCATCTCTACCCCCCCCCCCACACACACAAACTTACTGAATAGACGCATGGACAGAAATAGCTAAGACTTTAAGTTAATTGATATTCATTCGTTTCTATGGTAAGCTTGTAATACTTTCTTACATAAATTTGTTTATTTGAACCGGCAAACGTAATGGGCAGTGGCGTAGCTAGGGATTTCGAGGCCTGTGGGACACTCATTTGCGGGCCCCCCTTAAGAGAGGGCCTGGGGGAACTTTCAAATTTGGACCGCCTCCCCTAGCTACGCCGCTGGTAATGGGCAAGCAAACGAAGCAGACATTGGGGCTTGTCTTTGACGTTTAAAGAAATGGTTCTTATTGAAGAAAGTTTAACATGCTTTTATTATTAAAAAAAATATCTTGAATTAGGCTTCGAAATCTCAAATCAAGAGAACAATAGACAACCAGAAAAATTATAATCCTGTGAGTGTCAGGCCGACAATAAACAAAACACGTAATTTGAAAACACGATCCTACCAATTGATTTCCCAATGCTTACAATCCTACCAATTGATTTCCCGATACTGTCAATCCTACCAACTGATGTCCCGATGCTGACAATCATACCAACTGATTTCCTGATTCTGACAATCATACCAACTGATTTCCCAATGCTGACAAAGCTACACTCGTTGGACATTGAAGTCATATTACAAAGAACGCCTACTCAACCCACACGCCCCCCGGTGTCAGGCCCGCACGAAATTCTCACCAACATCAGTTAGTTTTTACTCTCTGTGGCTGCAGTGGTTTTCGGTGTCCTGTTACTGTAGCGAGCTGCAAGCCCGAACAGGTGTTATATGTAATTACTAACCGCCATAACTCCCTGCCCCCCACCAATCTTTCAGGGAAAATTAAAATGTTTAAAGTTTGTAAATGTTTGTGTTGTATTATAATAATTTTAAAAAACTTAATTACTCCTCCCTCTCATTTTAATTGCATTTTTCTCACACAAAATTGTTCCTTAGTTAGCAATGACAAAACTGATTCACATCTCAATTTACTGTAGCTGGTATAGGAATCCATGTTTTACTTGTACAACTCGACTTGATTCATTTGAAAGTGGAAACGTAACAGAGACCAATAAATTTTTTTTATATACGCTGTAGTTTCCGGTAATTCGGAAATTTATTTCCATGTGAAGCATATCCTTTGACTAAGGAGGGATCAACATATTTTTTACAGTAAATAGCTAAATGTATTAAAGTTGTGCAGACTTTTGTTAAGTCCCATTTGTGAGTAAGAAAAAGGAAAAGTGTATTAAATAGGATAACAGGCTTTCATATTTTATTGTAAATACGCGGCCTTTTCTAGTTTATTTGCAGAATGCACAACGTACTACCAAATTAAATGATGCACCTTTCTCAAAAAAAGTTTTTTTTCGTTACCAGTAACAGTTTCTGATTACTACTCTAGGGGCCGTCCATAAAATATGTCACGCTATTTTTGACCATTTTTATCCCCCTCCCCCTTTCACAAACTTTCACAAATCTCGGANAGTACGTCACACTTTCGTACAAAAATATATTTTTTATTAACAAAATAATTACAATTTAAACATAAAACACCGTGACGTCACACATGGCCAGACAGCCTCCTCGAACCTGTCACTAACTGTCACACTTTCTTACACCCCCTCCCCCCTCTGGAGCGTGACGTACTTTATGGACGGCCACCTACTTAAATAACGATCTTACGCAACATAATTTCTGTATAGAAATTTCTTCTGTAATTTGTAATAGTTAAAATAAGAGACGGGTACTTACGACGATTGTATTTAGGTAGCTGAGATCAACACAGCAATAATATGATATAATGGTAGAATGGCGACTCTTACAATATTCGGTTCTCTTGACTGCTGGAATAATAAAAAGCTGGTCTGCGTAAATGTTTTTAAAGCATTGTAATAATAATAAGAAAAATCTGATAGAAATAAAAATAATATTATTAATAAAAAAAGGATGTTATATTATTTGATTTTCAACGTTTGTAATCTAAACTATTGTTGTTTTAGTCTTCGCTAACTACTTGCTTTTTTATCAGCTGATTATAATAACAGATGTAGAGATGATGTTTTCCTCAAACCTTACCAACGAACTTAATATTAACTTCATTACTTGACTAAGAGAATTGACAGCTATGTAATAAACATAAGACATCTACTTTTGGGGGATTTCCCTTTCTATAGCACTATAAAATTAATATTCATTTATATTTCTACATTAAAAAAATGTTTCTACTAATTTTTAATAATCTTATCTATTACAGAAGATTATTATTGTAGAAGTTTTTTGCGTCCTACACTTATTCAAAGTGACTAATTTTGTTTAAATTTAATGACATATCAAAAACTCCTCTAAATATTTGTTTTATGTAGTTGCGTAGGAAAGAGGGGTTGGGGGAATATACGGTTGTCCCGTGTTTTTTTCCCTCTATGTGTTCTGGGGCGGGAATTTCAATAAACAAAATAGTTAAATAAATTAAATTAAAAAGCGAGTTGCGATTTTTTTTCGTACTTCTGTGTGTGACATTAACCGTAGCTACGCCAATGAGCTTATGCACCTCTCAGGTTCCAATAAATCTTCCGCCGCATGATTTTACTATTTTTTTGCAATTACCAGGCTTGTCCATGGGAATGTTTTTCCCATGGGATTCCCATGGGAAACGTCCCATGGGAAGCGATGGGATGGGACAAGCATAAATTGCCATGGGATGGGATGGGACAGATAAATATGTCCCATGGACAAGCCTGGCAATTACCTCTTACAATTATTAAAGTAATTAATGCTGAAAGAATAATAAAGGTTCTCAACTTAAAACTGTACATTCCAGATTAATAAGACTAAGTATAATTTTATCTGTAAAATCATTGGGATGACTTTTAATTTAATCACTGTGAGCTGCCTGCGTTTTCCATCCGCAAAACTCGTGATGCACGGAGATGCTATAATTTTTTAATATATATAAAATTTGCTAATTTTCTATATAAAATAAGGAGGAGCGTGTTACGTAAATATTATATTCCATTCTTAAAGAGCACCCTTTGAATTTTGCAGGAGCTAATATATGTTATTACCCAAATAAATGGATCCGGGTTTTTTCTGGTGGGAAAAGGAGAGAAAGAGAGAGATAGAGTGAGAAAGAGAAAGAGAGAGAAAATGGAGAAAGAGAGAAAAAGGAGACAGAGAGAGAGAGAGAGAGAGAGAGAGAGAGAGTCTTTGTTGTTCTTTGTACAAAAATTTTGTCGAATCATGCTGCTTATTCCACTATCTTTGAGTAAATTAATTTGCAGGGGACCGATTGCTTATGGAAAACCATAATATTCAGAAAGGTTGTTTGTTTGCTTATGTGTTCGAGTACTGTTGTTCGCTTTATAGTTAAAACTAAAGGTCATTTAATGTATTTTAATACTTTAAATAAAACAATTCCGATAAAATAAAATAGTTTACAAGACTAACTTTTAAGAGCATTTTAAAGTATCAAAATTATTCACGAATATTCATTTTCGGATTATATATTTTTTTCTCCGACATATTTTACCTTGAAAGCCAGTGGCCAGTAGGTTTACCTACTGTTTTATTTAAAGATATGCTCAAGTTACACACACATACAAAAGAATCCTATCAACATTCTCAGTCCTTTTATACGTCATTTATTTCTTTGACTTGGATTGCGTTTATTGATTGAGTTTGTTCATTGTATGTGCTGATTGTGCAGCGAAGGAAAAAGTTTGCAGTGGGAGATCTATAACAAATAGCATTTCACACATTTTATGAACAGGTATTGTTATTTTTTTGTCAAAGGGACGAGATTTTTAATTGAAATGATGTGACGGTCTCTCGTCCCATTGCAGACGCTCTTACTATAATGACTTACATTTCGAGGATTTAATTATCATCAATTCTCTCATTTCCAAATAATTGAAAAAAAAATTCAATCACAAACAAATCTATAAAAAAAGTGCTCTAAGTGAATTGGTTTGAACAGAAATAAGTGGTAAACAGCAATACACGATCATAGCGTTTAAGTTTTATGAAATACCTTTCAATATTCATTTAAAAAAGTATCAAAATTGACTAAAACTGTAACTTTCTTTAACTTTAAAATTAATGTGTGCATCGCTTATTTGGAAATTATTGACTTCCTATCGATATAAATAATTTGTTTTGTATATTCCGTCGGTCTTTCCGTTCATAACGCTACTAATTTTAGATAGAAAAAAAGTACTGCACTAAAAATAACTCATTTCTAGCATCCGCATAACATTGTTCAATATGAAAATAAATTAATAAAATAAATAATAAATAAAAGTTTTCTATTACATTTTTTTCATTCTGCGTAGATATTTTTTTTTCAAAATTAATAAATTTCAGCTGAAAAATATTTAGTTTGAAAACTTAGTCCTTTTTGACCGGTTATACACCAGTATATATATATATATATAACTAGATACCAGAGGCGTATTATACGCCGCAGAGTTGCTCATAGATAGTGCAAAGAAAGTGGTGGGGGTGAACAGACACAAACTAAATCACGATGAACTTCGGATACGGGGATAACTGCGACGCATTGTTGATCTTGAAACATGTGCACTGTGGTTAGTCACTTGCAACCCTGCACCACCCTAGGACCCCAGCTTGCCAACCATAAACTAATTGGCATAACCTGACAAAGGTCATTCGTCAAGCTTATTTCCACTCGTCTTGTGCTTATTATAGTGATCGAAAAGATAGTGGGAAATGAACGGGCAACGACACAAACATTTTTTTAAAATTAGAAAAGTAATGTCTGAGTTGGGGATTAAACCTGCGACCTCCGCGTGTTAGGCGAATGTTATAACCATTACACTTCGAAATAAATGTTATTTTGTTGTTCTGAAGGAACATACTAATTGATTTTAATTCAACGAATTGTTGAACGACCCCCTACGGTGTTTACTACCTTTTCTTGCAATCTGATTGGATCGACAGCTTGCTTGGTGTCCCGCATGCTTGGATATAAATAGATAGGTCAGATCACGAAGACTCCGTCTATATAAAATACACCAGAGTCATCAAGACGAAGAGAAACCCTCCCTTTCCCACCTGCTCATCGTTGGTCTCAAGACATGTGCCCTGTGGTTGAGCTACCACCCCTCCTGCTCTGCTGCGTATGCTACGACGCGGGTTGAATCTAGTTTTTATTAAATCTGTCAGAATATGAATTAAGAACAAATTTCATTGTTGCAGATAATCATATATTATTTAACATAGTTTTTTCTGAACATTTTGATAAGAACGAACACAAAATAACTTCAAAAAGAAATTCATGGGGCCATTGCCATTACGCAAAGCTGTGTGTGGATTCTGATTAGTTTAGAAGAAAGGAAAAACATGACTGATCAGGACGTACTAAAACAAGGTGGCCATCTGGCGTTGTTGGCCAGCTGTGGATGCTCCCAGGTCGTCTGCCAACACGCGCTGTCTAGAGGCAACACACAACTGTATTGTTATTTGTTTTAGATCGAGCCTGGCTATTAAAAAAATAATAACTTGGATTAAACCAGGATATTATGAAATTTAAATCATAATTATAAAATATTCAGATAATGATGACCGACTGACCACGGCTATCTAAAGCTATGATCCAAGCCATGCAGGATTTATAAATTATATTTTTTATTTGGCATATGGCTAACACATTTAATCGTATCTTATGTTATCGTTTTTATACATTATCGGCGCTCCTTTTATAGAGCAGATTATTGCGTCTTACGCTTATCTATAGTTTACGTCTTGCATCTTTTTTTTTAAGTTCAATGTCGATAGTGAGTTTGTTTCACTAACTCATTCAGGCAACCCATTTCACATCTGAAAAATGTCTGACAGGAAGAAGATAACTTAATTGTTCTTGCAAATGGTGCAAGATAAGTGTTTTTATCACGACGACTTAGTATTCAGTTGGAATACTGTTACATTTTATTTCCAAGTTAGAATTTACTGTCTTATGTATTATTATTACTTTGCCATTTGTTCTTCTTTCCTCTTGTGTGTTTAAGTTTGGTAATTTAACGCATGACGTTTCTCTTGTCAGTTGCAACATATTTACTCGTACCTGTACACTATTAAACGTTTATAAAGCTTTAAAAATACTATTCCTAACAATATCCAATCAAATAGAAATATGACCCATTTGTAGACTTACCAAGGAGTTAGAATTGTAAGCTTAACGAAGCGCTTAAGCGTTTTAAAATTAAAATGTTAAACTGATTTCTTAACTGTCAGCCTCTGTCCTCAATACACTCGATTGGAGAAGGTTTGAGGCTTCTCTGCGTGACTGGATAACGTGAGAGTTAGTATGTTGGAGAAACACATTGACAAGGCAGAACGTTTTAGCAGACACTATTTTAATTGTGAGAGACAGAGATCGATTTGGTCTGATCATGGTCACTGGTAGAAACAGGCTCCATAACAAGGGTTTCATGTTTAATTTAAACAAAAAAAATTATTATTATTTTTTAAAATTATTTTATTTTGTGTGTGTGTGTGGGGGGGGGGAGGAGTTTTGCAAGAGGTTTCTGGTAATATAATGTTCTTATATATCCACTGCAGCCCAGTGGGTAAATGATCTGATAAAACAATTTCTGATGGTATTTTTAAATGATAGTAATAACGAAATTCATTATAACGCAAAGCCATCGTTTTTACATTATGGCTTCCAGAATTTGATGTCATGAACCAAGAGCACCCTTGAAGCCTTAGATATGGGGCACGTTTAGCTTTGAAAACGCTCGTTAGCATCTTACTTTTAAAACTGTATTCATGTTAAAGTTTTCTACCTGAAAAGGAAGAATTTGTTAAATTCAAGTTTTTATTGTTTGATTGGATTTATAGTAAGAATTGTTTCACAGTAGTTACAATTGCTGTTTAAAGAATAATTCTTTATACGGTCGATTTAAATTTGAAGAAAAATTTTAAAAATTCGTTCTGTTGATTCTATAAAATTTTAATCTTAGGTTAAAAGACATGCTTTTCGCGTGTTTAGATGGAGAGAAAATCACAGTGGGTGTGTGATTTGAATTATTTTAATGCAATGAATATAATTTAGTCTTCATGTACTGCAATTATTTAAGATATATTAACTTTTTTTTTTTTTTAAAAAAAGGTCAATAAATTCGCAATCCAATGTCTTTTCTTCGTTTCAATGCCCTTATACAAAATAATGGCCAAATTATTGTAGATTTTTCGAAACGAATATGTTTTTTTTAAAAACAAAATTAAATGTTTTACTTAACTCAGGAAATATCATGTTACACTAAGTTACACGAAATATTTCAGAGCATTCTCTAAATATCTGAATCCGAGTCCGACGTTGTATTGTGTGAACAGTTTTATGAAAATATTTTTAAAAAATTACATACAATTACAGACTGAGACCACTAAAACAATGGCAAATAACCAATTGAAACCCTGGTCTGTAACTGTTCCGCTAAATAAGTTCCATCTCAATCGTTCCATGACGTTCCGTTGTCAATCTTGGTTTCCCACTGGTGTTAGTCCTTCACATTATATTTCCGTCTTGGTTTCCAATTTACTGCGTGCAGGTCACTGGCTCTGTTCTAGTGTTCGCCGGAATACGATCAACCTGTTTAGTCGAAATCAGTATTGTCAAAGAATGACACATATTTTGATTAAGTCCCGTTAATGTGATGATCGCCCCAACCCAATCACCCTCTATCTTTTACCGTTAAATAAATAAGTATAAACAACCACATCAGACCGACAGATACACACGCACCCACACGCACCCGCACACACACACAAATAACTGAGAGATAAAAAATCGCGAAGAGAGGCCTGTGATGTGCAAGTGTTTCTACAAATGCCCAAATCATGGTGGAAGGCAAGCATCAATATACATGTACTATGTATATCAGATTAAAGGGGTGATGGAGACGGTTGCGGTAACGCTAGACATATTATAAGAATTTAGTCATTTTTTCAAATTTCATATTATTTTAGTGTCTCCTGGGACCGTTTGGTCTTAGTGCATCTTAACAAGGCCTACCAATTGCTTTTAAGCCTGATATTAATATTATACCTCACTCTCAAAACTTTGTCATTTCAATTCTTTAAATAATATAAAAACTGATTCGCTTGAGTGTGTATTGGTGTGAACTTTTTTTTACACATATCTTGAAAATAATTATAATAAAAATATCATTTTCCAAGAATTATTTCGAAAGTTTGATCTTTAAACTTTAGGTATGATTAATATTATTGCCACTCAACGAATACGGCAACACTGAGCATACAAAAATGAAATTTCAAAATTCAATTTTGGTAAATGTTAAGTAATTTCTATAAATGAAGTCACGCTATTTTGGCCAATTTTTACCCGCCCACCCCCTTCCTCTAACTCCCTCGTCACACTTCGTCTAAAAAACTTAGACCCCCTCCAATATGACGTCACAATGCCTTGACTCCCACCCTCCTTTAAACGTCGTATTTTCAACCTGAAAATGATAATTTTTCAAATCATTTCACTGTCTGTCATTTTAGTGTGTATTTAGTGCAAGGATGCACTCTAATTCGTATCGCAAGAAAAACCAAGTAAAACGTCAGAAAATCAATTGTAAGAAATCGAATATTTAAGTGGAACTTTTATTTAAATTATCATGTTTTGACGCGACGTCACAATTCTTAACCCCCTCCCCGTCGTTACTCATCGTCACCCCCGGTGCGTGACGCCATTTACGGACGGCTTCTATGCTGGCGACAGTTCTTAAAAACAATTGTTGCAATACATTTCAAATAAGCTCTGAACATCCCCGAAGCATTGGTAATACCTATAAACCCCTGATAAGAGCAGCGATAATTCGCACAGCTCTATGGTTTCCAAGTGTTTAGGCACTTAACCGGTCTGCTCGCGGGAGCAGTCAAATGTGTACATGAAATCGATAACGAGCCCAGGTATTTCTTGGCCCACCTGCTGCAAGTGTATGACAATAAAATAACACCTGCGGTCATGTACAGAAATCGTCAATCGTTATCATATATATCAGTTTTGTTCGTGTTCGTTAACGGCCGGCATAGCTGACATTGGTTGACGATATTTTGTTAGGGGCCTTTCTGAAAAAACACCCAGTTATTTTCAAACGTTGACAATAAAATAGGGGTAAATTGATTCAATGAGAATCTATGGTATAAAGATGAGATAAAGATTTTTTTCCTTCTGGTTTTTCTTGTGAAAAATCAACATTTATTCGTACTGCTGCCGAGTGAATGTCATTTTAACATATGCACAAAAGCGATCTGTAATGACACGTCAATGTGATTTTCTAAAATAATCGTAATTTGCCTGCATGCTTACTTCAGACCATTAATTAAAACTTGAAATTAGTGGAGGAGCTAAATGGTTAGACGAGGTAAACAAAAGTATTTTGCGAAGGGTTGACATAACCTTTTAAATCTGTAACAAATCACATGTGTTATAGCGATGGAATGGTCTAATAATAGATGTTTCTGAGTAGATAGAGATCTGCTGCTTTCCCAAGCCAGTACATACACACAATTTTTAGAACCATCAGTAGCGATCGACCTTGTCTTTATAATATTTAATTTGATTTGTGCAAGCCAGTCAAAAGACTGACAAATAACCTCGATGATTGCATAATGCTAAACAAATTCAGATGAACTTAATGAAAACATCGTAAATCAACTTGAATATAGTTAGCCCACATAATGGAAACTGCATCACTTACACAAGATTCAGTTACTGGAATTTTAGGGTTGCAAATGAAGCTTCTTTATGTTAAAATAATATACCAGGGCGGAAATTTCCGATTAATGAAATGATTAATTGTTAAAAAATTTAATCGATGAAATTAATTTGATCGATTAAAATTCGATTAAAATTTAAGAAATATTTCTTTTTTTTTCTTTAAATGTTTAATTAAATAATGTATATGTTTTTTTTAGCGATATATTCTTCACTCGTATTATCCGGCATCCTTCCGTCTCGCGAGACGATGGTGCATCACCGTTGGGTTGGGTTGCATTTCCTCGAGTGACTGAGCAGTCCTATCCTTGAGTGACAGTCTTTGCCACAGTTTTTACACACGAGTTCTGTGCTTCCAAATGTTTTGGCCTTTCTCCTAGCTCTTCTGTCTGCAGCCTCCTCCATTCTTCGCTCCTCGGCTACTATGACGCCCTCTTTGACAACTGTGCGCCACGTAGATCGGTCTTCTGCCTTACACTCCCAGTCACTTGTATGTATTTTGGCTGCTTTCATGTCCCTTTGACAGACATCTTTAAATCGCAAGCGTGGGCGACCTGTTTTCCTCTTTCCTGAAGCAAGTTCACCATATAGGAGGTCCTTCGGGATGCGGCCGGGGCTCATTCTTTTGACATGTCCTAGCCACCTCAGGCGTCTTTCACTAAGAATTGAGAACATGCTTTGGGTATTGGCACGCGTTAGTACCTCACTATTAGGCACTTTTTCTTGCCATTTAATACCAAGGATGCGGCGCAAGCATCTCAAATGGAAGCTGTTAAGCTTACGCTCTTGTGATGTATAAGTGGTCCATGTCTCGCTCCCATATAGTAGTGTACTGATGACACAGGCTCGATAGACGCACAGTTTGGTTTTCTCCGTTAGCTTGGTGTTTTGCCAGACCCGCTTATTTAGTTTAGCCATTGTTGCGGCTGCCTTGCCAATTCTGCTGTTTATTTCTTCTTCAATGGACAGTGTATTGGAGACCTTGGATCCCAAGTAGGTGAAGCTGTCCACAACCTCCAAGTTTTCATTATCGATATTTATGGTAGGAGGAGGTCGAGTGTCTTGGGCCATGATGTTTGTCTTTTTCAAGCTGATTTGCAGACCAAATTCTTTGCAGGCATTGGAGAAGCTTGACACGAGTTGTTGCAAACCAGATTCTGTATGTGCTGTTAGTGCCGCATCATCCGCAAATAGTAGCTCTCGAATTAGGACATCCGTCGTTTTGGTCTTGGCTCGTATTATTATTATTTATTTAGACGTACATAGGTACACACATATGACGACTAATGACAGCACAGTTACGGTTAAGTTTAAGCGGAAAGTTAAGCAAACGATTTATTTTAAAGCTAACTACGGATGGCTAAAATGATGCCTATCTGCTTGCTATAAAGTGCCTGACAGTCGTATATTGTATACGTTTTATAAAATTAACTCTCTACTTTTTAAAATAAATAAAAGTTAGAGATAAATCGCTACAGTTTGAATTTACAACATTTTTGTGTCAACTCTAAAGCTAAGTCATGGATTATTGCAGAACAGATACAAATACAGTGCGAACCCATGAAGTCGCGGTCGTTCGGCTCCATATTTATGTAAGCGCGATTTAGGTGAATTCCGATTTATCCTCACTTAGTACAGATTTCAGTGTAACTTATTGAGCGATAATAAAGGACGCAAATAAAAACTTGTTTTCTTCCTCATAACATGTATTTAAAATTAAATTAAGTTTATACTGACGTATTATATAGACCAATACATATCCATGTTCACTTGCTTTCATCCAATATATTAAAAGGCATTTAATTACAAAAATTACAGAAAAATTGATAGGAAATTGTTTATAACTGATGCTTTGTAGTATAGCCGAATGTTAATTACAAGAATCTGTAGACTATAACTTTTTAAAATCCTTAATTACTGGGTTTTTTAAAAATATTTAAAAGGTATATCTTTATTAACAAGCAACTCAGCAATGATTGCATTTTACTGTCATTTTTTTCTTCCTTATTTCTTGGATAGCAGAACGAATTAGCTGTGGTACGTCACGAAATTAAGGAGCCATGAAATTATCGAGACTTACCGATTTCGTGAAATAACGAATCGTGGCTTAACAGGATCTATATATGCATTATCATTAATAGAAATTAATCAATTAATCGATTAATTTTTTCCTGACCAATGTATCATTTTTAAAACAAAATAAGTACCAGCCCTTAAAATGTATCATTAATTAAATACGCGTGCAAGATAAAATGCTGTTAAGATTGGGATGAGAATTTTAAAAAAAATATTTAAGTGCTGATTATTAGACAGCGAGCAGCTGATAAGAAAAAGCGTAACATATTCCTTAAGATTTTGTGCATTAGGGGTGGCCTTAGATATGACGTACAAACTGTGCAACGAAACATGACTGTCTTCATCTCTTAATCTGCCAATATCTATAGAATATTGAATATCTGCAGTACATAAAATACCACATTGGCATTTGCGGACAAAGGGCCACATATTGTTTGCACGCCCTGGCCTCTACCAAGCCAGATTGTATGTTGGCTCTTAATTTATTACAGCTGAAAGAAGGCACAACTACAACTATTCGAAGAAACAACAACCTATAAAAGTATTATCCCCTTAATCGTACCAACAAAGACCTACAACTTATGAGTCTGGTGTATATTTTTCTTGCCAACGTCGGGTTAATTTTACTTATAGCGTCGTTTATTATTTAAAAGCAGACCGTTTAGTACAAAATTAGTATTAGAAATGTCACCTGAAAGACAGGAACTATTTTAAAGTTTAATTAATAAAAGGGCGGGTGTATTAGCAATGTTTTAGCATTTCAAAATAAGAAATCAGTGAAGCTTTCTCTAAACTTAGCATTTGAAAATAAGAAATCAGTGAACCTTTCTCTAAATTAAGCATTTCAAAATAAGAAATCAGTGAAGCTTTCTCTAAATTAAGCATTTCAAAATAAGAAATCAGTGAAGCTTTCTCTAAATTAAGCATTTCAAAATAAGAAAATCAGTGAAGCTTTCTCTAAATTAAGCATTTCAAAAAAAGAAATCAGTGAAGCTTTCTCTAAATTAAGCATTTCAAAATAAGAAATCAGTGAAGCTTTCTCTAAATTAAGCATTTCAAAATAAGAAATCAGTGAAGCTTTCTCTAAACTAAGCATTTCAAAATAAGAAATCAGTGAAGCTTTCTTTAAACTTAGCATTTCAAAATAAGAAATCAGTGAAGCTTTCTCTAAATTAAGCATTTCAAAATAAGAAATCAGTGAAGCTTTCTCTAAAATAAGCATTTCAAAATAAGAAAATCAGTGAAGCTTTCTCTAAATTAAGCATTTCAAAATAAGAAAATCAGTGAAGCTTTCTCTAAACTTAGCATTTCAAAATAAGAAAATCAGTGAAGCTTTCTCTAAATTAAGCATTTCAAAATAAGAAAATCAGTGAAGCTTTCTCTAAACTATCAATAAGATAATTTTATAAACATCTTAAATACCATCTCGAACAAAAAGTGTTGCATCAAGATAGTAATTTTTTTTTCGTTCTGCCCCACAGCTTCAAGGATTAACTGACCACTACTTGCTCGAAAGGAGTGACGTACCCCACAGGTCACGGCGAAGTGCCGCCCACCACACCCGAAGACTTGCTGAAGACGACAGGGTCAGTTTGTGTTTATGAAGAATGTACTGATTTCTTGTGTTTGTTGTTTTGCGAGACCCAGGTGATACTGCTCAGGACAAAAGCGTTGCTAGGAATTTGTATGGATTTGGGGTCCCGAGGGGAGGGGGTGTTGCCTTTTTGGGGAGCCCTGCATGCATGGCAGTGGCGTAATATTTCATGTTAAAAAATCGGACATTCCATTGGGGGCCTTACATGAGGGGCCCCGGGGGGACCTTCAAATTTGAACCCCTCCACCACACCTAGCCACGCCACTGGCTTAGGATTGTTGACAGAAGGGGGCGCGTCCTATTTTCCTTAACTTGTTTCAGTAATTTCAGTTATTTCAACGAAATGAAGACATTTCTTTTAGTTATCGTAGAACATACAATTTATCGAGTGATATCATTTAATATAAATCAACGCTTTCTCCTTTAACAATCAAATTATAGGTTGCTTTCTAAGATCATTTGGCATGTATAATTTTATAAACAAACGTAATGTTCAAGTCAAATTCTTAAAACTTAGTGGCAACCTTCGGGGGATCAATATCATTTAAGCTCCTCCCTCTATGGTAATAAATTGTTTAAATAAATCCAATTATTGCGTAAACTCAAGATACAGATAGGAAACCATTTTTTACCACGTTTTTCTTAGTTTGCTTTCTTGTCTGGATGTCTTTCCGGGGCAAAAATTGAATTCCTTTTTTGAACCACTTCTGATCATCCAATTTTGATGAAATTTTGCATGCATACTTGATTCACATGACAATTTAATATTTCATTAATTATAGTACTCAATTCTACTTAATTATAGTAGAATTAAATTCTATTTTTCCTTATATGGAATAACTAATCAAATGTCATTTGAACC
>MUZC01000032.1:1553896-1584627 GCA_002072015.1 Radix auricularia | reverse complement strand
ATTAAATGAAGTATCATATATAGACTGTGGAGGAATTTGAAACTGAAAAGTTTAATGTAATAGCATTAATAGACCAAATTTCAGCCGAATGCCCCCCACGTTTTTAGTTCGAAAATATTTTGGTGTGTAAGAGTGTGTATGTACAAAATGTCCACAATGTGCATCCAACAAAACAGTTCTGGCTCAGCCCAGGGGAAGGGAAGTTCCAACAGAGCCCAAGAAAAAATTTATTTACATTTGTTTAGTTCACAAAACGTGGTATCTTAAAAACTTTTTTAAAAATATATTTATTATGGTTCACAGACGCAATTCTGATCGTTAACATTTTGTTATCAAATAATAAATTGGTTCTATACCGTCGTGAAGTGAGAGTGATCTCATTGTGACAGCCTGCCACCGCGGATTTCTGAGCTCTGCCCGCACGGGCCAATCAAAGAGAAGTGAGCACGACCCATGAATGTAAATGTGTCGAGGAAAAGGGCCCGCAACTCAATTGTGTTTCATGGGACGCCAACGAACGGAAATACCCGGTTCCGTAAGGGGGATCAGATTCGCCCATTAAGCCGAAGCGAAAACAGCAATATCCGGCACTTTCCAACGCATGCGTAGTACGTGCCCAGAAAGCCAACTCTGTCCGTCATAGTCTCATAGCTCAAGTGAAGTGAAAAATAAAAACATAACTAGCATTATGAAATCAAACTTACATGATGGTTTGATACATGGCACAATACAAATGCAATGCACAATTAATTTATTTTAAAACCAAAGCACATGGACTTTATTATATTTAGATATAAAATTTATTTCAGAAATTGACGATTGTGGCGGTCGGTTAAGGGGGAAATAATGACAAAAAAGCGGTTTATGAAAGTGTGAATCCGTGAAAATATTGGATAAATAATTATATAAAAAATTAAAACAGGTACTAATATTACCTCAATAAGTTAATTTACCCCTTCAAATAAAAAATCAACACAGTCTACAAATGTTAATAATCTGATATAAAGCTTTGCTAGTTTTTTGTTTTTTTAATGTAACCTTTTCCTCTTCTAGTCAAACGAAGTCATGAAAATTTTCTTAGAATTTTATGAATGATCCACATACAATTTTCAAAAGAAAAAGCGGCCTATTAATTAATTTGTCTGAATTCGTTGGTTGGATGAGTAGGGTGAAAAAGGAGCCAGTTTCCACAGTTTAAGAAGTCTTATTAAGTAGTTGACAAAACGGAAACCTTTTTTCATTTTTTTCCATTTCAGGTCAGTTTCGTAGCCCAGCAGCAGCAGCAAGTGCGTGTCAAGAGAGAGCAGGTTGACCTCACTGACAGAGAAGCTGTCCGAGAAATCGTAGCCTCGGGAAGGCCCCTGAATGATCCCTCATCCGGGCACCAGTGGTACATCAACCCCCAAACAGATGTAAGACTTAAATTTACATGCGTTGTTGTTTTTTGTTCCCCATAGTTTTATTTTATTATCACCTCAGTGATACGTTTACAACTTAAACAACCCTGTTGACATTTGGCATTTTCATTACCACACCCAGTGGTTTAAAATAATCAAACTAAGTTTTGTGTCTGATAACAGGCGAAATTTACTGTAACTTTAAAGCATCAAAGTGGCCAGAAATAAGAATCTATTGTAAAGTCGGACCTCGCTAAGTCAAACTTCCTTCAGTCGGAAACCTCCTTATATCAAATTAATTTCTGGTCCTGGGTAAATTCTGCACCTATTGCGCCATTTTCACTGACTCAATAACTCGGTAAGTGGATTTTTCCCCAGTCACATTGTGTTCAACTTAGCGAGGACCAACTGTATTTTTTTGCGCTAAATCTCTTAGAGCACCTTTTAACTGGTGTGTGTGTGTGTGTGTCCGGGGGGGGGGGAGTTCCTTTAAAAAAAATAACATACACTTTTGAAACCCTTGGTTTTAAACTAGTTACAATAATTGAAGAGGTCAGGAGACCTGTCAGGACGTAACTCATGCAGATACACTGAGACATTGATTCATTAATAACACGTGCTACTAATTATTGTATTTGGAATTTACACATGTCATTTTGTGTTTTTCTTGCACAGGGAGCTAGCAGACAAGACACCGTGAGAGCCGACCTCAAGGTCAAGGATTGCTGGAAGAAAGGGATCACCGGAAAGGGAACATCTGTGAGCATCTTGGACGATGGTCAGTCGAAGAAGATCGCTCACTTTAGTCTTTTAATTAAATTTAATTAAATACTTCCCACAAACTCCAAAAACGCAAACAGATGATGAAATGAGCGGTTCAGCTGAAGCACTATGGCAGCAAACATAATTCAAAATAAAATCAAACTAAACGGGCAAGAAATCAGAAGTTACCTCAAAGATTTTATAAAAGTGACTTATTTTGTAATAGATCCCTTTACATCACATTTCTGGAAATCGTATTTGTTACTGTAAGTAATTAGATGGATTTCAAGAAAACACAAAAAATATTTTAAAAATATTTTGTGCAAAGAGAGGCGTCCTTCTACCTTAAGGTCTTGTCGAATCTTAATTTTACTATGAGTTTTGTGGTCTTAATCGTCTTTCAATTTTGCCGAGTTTGTATAAAAAAAACCTAACAACATCAACAATCATAAATTAACTGATTAGGGGTAGTTTGCAAAGATAGGAAGCTTTAGTAGGAAAATATATATTATATATTTTTAATTATTGATTGCAGGTATAGAGAGAACACATCCCGACTTAGCGAGCAACTACGTAAGTCTAACCATGCATACACAAAAGTTGTCTGTATCTGACTGTGTGCGTGCGTCAAAGTCACAGTACACGTCTGCATCTACACAACTTTACATAATAGCTGTGCTGTCACAAAGACAGAGGCTCCATAGATTTTCTAAATGAATGTGGGATTGGGTCGAGTTGTATCTCGTATTACGAGAAACGCGAATCTTTCTTACCTATCTCAAAATCTAACCCGTCTTGATTTCCTTCTCTCTCTCTCTCTCTCTCTCTCTCTCTCTCTCTCTCTCTCTCTCTTTTTTCTCTTTTATTCTTTCGTTCTCTTCCTCTCTCCCCTCTCTCTCTCTCTCTCTCTCTCTCTCTCTCTCTCTCTCTCTCTCTCTCTCACTTATTCTTTTTTCTCTCTCTCTCACTCTCTCCCTTTCTTGTTCTTTCACGCTCTCTTTCCCTCTCACTCTTGTTCTTTGTCTCTCTCCCTCTCCCCCTCTCCCACCCTTCTCTCTTTCTCTAGTAAGGCTCTGTCTATAAGTCTATAAATAATCCATACTATTCTTACAAGATAAACAATTTTGTTCAAATGTCCCACTATTTAATTAGTTCATTTTATTTTTGATGGTGAATTTAATTTGCTTCCCTCTGAACAAATCCATTCTTGAACATTTATTCATCGTGATATATAGATTTAATACGAATAGTTCAACTTAATGTTCGTAAAATCGTATTACTTTTTTTTTCTATTTAAAAATGTGTTTTATAATTATGAAACAAAACGAATTTGTCTGCTTTAAACTTCTAGGATCCCGAAGCTTCATACGACTTCAATGACAATGACAATGATCCCAACCCCAGATACGACCCCACCAATGAAAACAAGTAAGACCACGCCCAGTTATCTGCCAAAAAGTCTAATTATTCTTTTATTCACCAGTTCACCTACTTTCAAAATCCCATGTCGATTCCTTAAAGAATGTAAATTGCATAGTGTACACCGATTGCTGGTTTTCTTACAATTTGATTTTAAGGTTCCCTTGTACTGGTAGTTTCAAAGATAAATTTATGCTAAAAAATTATTTTAACTAATGCTGCATTTTGAAGATGAATTGTGGACACTGACAGCAACGATAATGAAACCATTAAGATAAAAGATTGATGGCTTCGATGATTTCATTATTACAACGATCTGGCATTCTTAAAATAAAATAAGCATAAACTTTCAAACATTGATTCTTGTTTTTAATTTGATATTTGTTGTTTGTTTTCACATACTTGTACAAACAAAAGCCACATTTTTGCTTAGATTTTTAGCTTTTACGATAAAAGTATTCTTAAATAACATACAACTTTGCTTAGGAAAAAGTTCAAAATTTCGAGAACATACACACTTAACAGCTACGCATTTACCTTCATGTTTACGGAACATAAAATTAACATTATTTAATTACATTTTTAAAAAAATGATTTTTACATCTTTTTGTTGGGGGTGCGGGTGGGGGGGGTGCGGGTGGATGGGGATGTAAGTTGTAAAGGTAGAGAGTTTATTGGAATTTGTTGTTATTATTCTCTGTTAAGTTTTCTCTATGCCATACCGAATATGATGACATTGATTTATGTTGTGTTTTTATTAAACATTTTTCGTTCATGTAGACACGGCACAAGATGTGCTGGGGAGATTTCTATGGTCGCCAATAACAACAACTGTGGAGTCGGTATCGCCTTCGATGCCAAGATAGGAGGTACGTTGAAAAGTCAATTTTCCTCTTCTGGATACTCCGTTTAAATCAGGCTTTAGAAGGCTACAATTCTAGTTGTAATGTAGGGAGCTACCGAATAGCGTTGTGAATCTGTACGTAAAAAGTTCAGTAATCTCCTTCAGTAATAGACGATGTCCCAAGGACAAGAGTCAGAAAATAACACTAACAAGCTACGACACTCTTGATTTATAAATATATTAATTTTTAAAAAAAATCGTTTAGCGCTAATTGAAACAAAGAAAGTCAACTGTGTATTTATTATCTTAATTTAATCTTAAGAAAATGCCATTCATCGTTTCTTGCCAAATACAGAATTAGATTTGACAACACACAACTTAGGCATAAAGAATTCATAATCCTAATCTCATTTCAGGTGTGCGCATGCTTGACGGACGTGTGACGGATCGTCTCGAAGGTGAGGCTCTGTCCTTCAACCACAAACACGTGGACATCTACTCGGCCAGCTGGGGCCCCAACGACGACGGAAAGACACTGGAGGGCCCCGGACTCATGGCCAGGAAGGGTCTTGAGCTGGGAATTAAAGAGGTATGAATGGGACGAAGTGGCAGCTCTCTCGTCCTGAGATGTAGAAAATTGGGTGTAATTTAGGTGGGTGGCTAGGGACATCGCACTGTACATGGGATGAAAATGAAGATCAAGCTTTAATTCATTTTTAAAATTAAATTTGAAGAAATACTCATGTTATAAAAATATATAAATAAATAAAAACTGACAAACCGTATGATACCAAAATTAAGGGCGGTTATTATTGGCGGATGGTTAAAGAACAGAGCATATTTATGTGCACATTTAGTGTTAGTCTTGTATCGTCCTTAAAATTATAATAATCAAGTGTCCTATCAGAAATTAAGAAATATAATCAAATACACTGCAGAGTACTGGAAAAATTGCAAAGTGCCAAGACTAGCATCATGAACGCTTCCCTGCGTTCATAATCGGTGGCTGGCTCAAGCTGTTGCGTGCTAGACAAATAAAATGTTTGATATTTTGGGTGTTCTGAAAAGGTCTTTAAAAAAGGATCTCTATACGAAGGAAACTCTAAAAGGATAAACATAGTTTTTGAAATCACTAATGTGAAAGAAAGTGTAAATATTGATAATGGGTTAAACTACCTGTTGATCTTTAGCAAACATATTTTAATGTTATACATTACCAAATAAGGCAATGCATTCTGTCATTCGAAGGGAATAACCTATCCACCAGTGCATGCGAATGTAATTTTCGTCCGACAACATTTTACAATAAATCTAGATAAAAATATCTAGAGACCATAAATGTCTGAACTCATATAGCTCGCATATCTGAACATGTTAAGTGGTGATAAAACTGTATCAGTTTTTTAAAGTGCTTTTTCCATGTTCTTTAATTTTGAGCAACTCAACTGAAATACGTACATGGTTCATGTATTTTTTTTTTGCTAATATTTTTTTTTTAAAAAAAAGCTTGGCCGACCTCATGTCAGCTAATAACAAAAGTATTGATAAAAAATCTGCTCAAACTTTTCAAACCGTTGAACAAACTACCCATGTATTAATCCTCTATTATTCTTACCGTGCTATCGTGTTTTCACTGCTCTCTGAAATTAGGGTCGTGGCGGGAAAGGATCTCTCTATGCCTGGGCCTCAGGAAACGGTGGTCGCATTGGGGACCATTGTAATGCCGATGGTTACACTTCCAGTATCTATACAATCAGTGTTAGCAGTGCTTCTCAGGTAAGTTTGACCTAAACTAAATCAAAAACATTTTCCCCCTTGGAATACATATTTTTTATTTTAATCTCAGGATATTTTTATTTTATGCTGTGCAAATGTAAGATTGTGGCTTTAAAACGAAACGAATAGTTATACTAAACTTACAGAAAGTGGAAGACAACCCTTGTGTATAGTGGTTAGAATTAGGAACTACCGGATATCGTTCCGGACAATCGCCCCGACCGGATATCGAATTTTTTGGAACTATTCGCCTCAGCAAATAGAGTCCACGCAAATAGCCAAATATCTTTTTTTTAAATACCTTAAAAATACAACTTTTGAATTCGATTCATATCAAGATTAGTGTACATTCAAATTATTAAAAACATAACAAATGAAACATAATTATAGAAATTAATAATTTGAAATCATAAAGATATAAAGTTAATAAACTTATTTTCTCAGTTAATTTCGTGTTTACTACTAGCGATTAGCGCCACACTGTCATTTTTTACTAATCATTTAAACTGAATATTGAATAAAATATTAATTTAAAAATTCAAAAACTCAATATTCAATATTGAGAACGAAGAAGAAGAACACTTACATTATGTTTTCTTTCATTTGTGTAAAGGTTGCCATAAATACCAATGGAAACTTTCATAGATATAAGTATTTAAAATATAAAATTACTAAGGATGTTGTTGCAATATTAAATATGTTGTTAGCTAACAAAAGATCAAACATATTTAACTTTAATCACAAAGAGGCTAGAAATGCCCCTCTTACATTAAAGTAAGTACTTCATATTTAAAATAATTCCTATTTGTTCTTACCTCACTTTCACTTTTTTCACGCCAGTTAACTGTATTAATATTTTAATACACCGTTTTTACATACATAATTATTGTACTCATATTAAAACATCAGAGAAATTCTTAACACCATGCGAAAAAGGTCAAAATTGTCGCTCACATCTAGAAATTTACCTTGGCTCTTTTTAATGACATTGAGTTTGCCAAAACGGATCAACATGTTACCCAGAAAATTATGCATAACGATATTTTTAATTATACTTTTTTTTAACAAAATCAAATTTATGATTATGGAAATTAATGTTAAGCGTTGAATTTTACCCTCGGCTTTATATTAAAAAAAACAACACAACTGTCAACATAATATTGTTATGTTTTTGTATCTCAAGAATGGCAACAGCCCGTGGTATTCAGAGAGATGTGCTTCTACCATTACATCTGCGTACAGCAGTGGCTCTCAAACTGAAGGAAAAGTGGTAGGTACTAAAAGCGCTCACCTTCCAGAGCTGTCCGGGTTTATTTAATACATGTAAAGACTTATATACATTGTATAAAAATACTACTATTTTCTACATTTGTAAATAAAAATTTCATTTGATAACGAATAAAATACAAATGAAACAAAGACCGTTAAAGACACAAAGAGAGACAAGGCTTGCTATATTGTGTTCTTCAAAAGCATAAGAAAGATTAAACTGGTAATTGTATGCCATCTCAAGTCCTGAAGGCATACATATCATAACAACTAACGTAATAGCTATGGGTTATGATAATGACATAAAGCAATACAAAGCGGGGGAAGGAGAACATGTTAAAAAAAACTATATAAATTAGAGTGAAATTTTCAAGCATTTTCATCCCTCTGTAGATCAGTGCTGACCTGCACGGAAAATGCACAGATGCTCACACTGGCACGTCGGCAGCGGCTCCCATGTTGGCCGGAGTAATGGCCTTGGCATTGGAGGCTAAGTAAGTGATTGATTCTGAATGACACAAGTTTAAATTTATTTTTGATTAAGAAAAAAAATGTGGGACTGTTTAAGATTGATTTAAACTTTTGAAAAATTAACGATTAATAATCGTTAATTTCGTTTAAAGACAAAAATTTGGGGTGTCAAAACTTTGATGAGTAACATTTATTAAACGTACTTGTCGAAAATCGAAATAACCCTGGAATGTCTTCTTTATACCACATGTCTTAACCAATTAGTGTATTGACATTATTTAGTTGTAGTGATGAGTGGGTCTAATTGAAATATATAAGTAGTCCAGCCGAAAAATCGTTCACATAGCTTGACATTGTCTCAGCTGAATTATGTGACACTATAGTGGATGTTTGTTTGCAGGTGATATATAAACAAGTGTTTGAATCATGGTAGCAATGTTCGCTTTTAGCTGCGCGACTGCGCAGATATTTGACCGACGACATTCAGGAGTTTAGAATCACCGTGCTGAAAATTTTGTAAAATATTGTACCAAAAAAATAGAAGTTGGGCAACTTTGCAGACGATTTTTAAAAAAACTTAGCACACCGACCAACAAAACTTAGATTTAGAGGGAGAATTGCATGGTAGGCAAACGATTTCTCTCAATGGACGGAACACATCAACATATTTTGAACAGTCACGTCAATCAAAAGTTTAAAACCAACATGTTCATGTGATTGTCTGGAAATTAGTTAATTTTTTATCGGCCAAAATATGTTACCTTTTGTCTTCCAATACATTAATAAGTGGTGGATCGATTAATCGTTTAAAGAAATTTTAATAGTTAAAAAATAAATCGAGAAATTAATCGTTAATTTCCACAGCCCTAAAAAGGTCTATTTTTTCAAAACACACAATTGCCTGTGACATATCAAAGCAACAATACTTTCATAACATTTTGAAATTTAATCTGCTTTAAGTTGAAAATTATATTTGCGGTGTAAATAAATAAAAGAGGCTCGAATTAAACTAGCAATATAGTTCGTGACTGTAATAAAAGAAAAACGTGGCGTAAATGAGAGAAAAATAGGGGTGGGTATATCTATCAAAATCATATTAGGGCCAGTTACTACAGCAGGTACATGTCACATCACCGCCTTTATTGCTTGGTGGGTTATATCTAGATCTATGGTCAGAGTGTAGAGTTTCAAACTAAATTGATCTTTATTTATTTGGCCATTATTCAAAAAAAGTTCTTGGTCAGTTATTTCAAAACACTTTACAGATAAAGTTTATTAATATATAATTGTTCTAAATTTAAGAAATAGCTTTGAATTAAAAATGTAATTTTTTTTTTAAAAAAAAGTTTTTTAACGGCCCAAGAACTGATTTTAATATAAAATAAAAGAGGCAAACACACGTGTGTATGCACGTGGGTGTGGATGCGTGCGCGCTCTCAACTGTGCATATTAAAAAAAAAAGATTTTAAATACGTAAAATTAATTGGACGATAAGTGTAAAAAATTTTAAGTTCATGAAAACCTTATTTATTTTCAATTACATCTATTTTCAGCCCTAACCTCACCTGGAGAGACATGCAACACGCTATTGCCCACTGTTCAAGGATGGAACCCCTTGCCCTAGAGTCAGGATGGTAAGTGAAACTTTTTCACAAACAAGTCGCGGCAACTAGCTAGAAAATAGTAATAATATAGAAGCCCCTGGATGTCCGCCCCCCCCCCCCCCTAGGCAAGGGTTGGGTTATTAGCAGGGCCGGCAAAAAACAGAGTTAAAGGGGAAACCATACCTGACGTAAACATTATTGAGGGTTTAGGATGGAAAATAAAGCGTGCGACAAAACCTAAAACCTTTTTAATACTCAGCGCGGATGGCATTTTTTTTCTTTATTATTGCGATATCATTTACATATATATAATTGATATTATGCGTGTTCAAATTTGTCTTTAAAATTCATAATCCAGAAACAAGAAGTGCTTAAAGAATACAGCAGTAGATTTACTTATAGTTAAGAATCCCGATCTTGTCCAACTAAATAACAATGAGGAGCTTTGTAGTAGAAACACAACCTAATTTGATTCATTGTTCGAGAAACCAGATTACATTAGTCCAAAACTCTAATTTTAACAATGCAATTACCTGCTAGCTGAAATAATAAAGATCAATGCGTCTTATTTCTATGCTGGATTTGGGGGAGAGGGGGGGCTAAGAGATGCATCACTGACCTACGTTAATTTATAATGTAAAAAAAAAAAAAGAGATTCCAAGGTCATTTTGCTTATTTTTATTTCCTAGTTTTACCTAAAAAATATTTCCTTCCATTTATATGTGGAGTGAGGCTAGCAGTCAAAGTGAAGACTGAAAAAAAAAAAAAAAAAACCCCGATACAATCTAGATTCTAGATTAAATCACTTTAAATGTGATTAATAAATAATTTGAAACCCAAAATTTCTTTGTTTTTCTTGCACTTGCATGGTCAGAAAAAAACAAACAAAAACATGATTCAAATACTATACGACCAACCATTTCTGTTAAGCATAGTTGAAGATAGATTAATCTTAAATTTATAACATTATGTGTAGAAGCTTAGCATTTTATAACCGGGGGTCGGGAAAGTTTTTGCCATTAACACCACATATTTTCAAAAGTAATTCTGTAACAGCCATACATTTTTTTTCAAACTACAAATTCAACTAAATGTATGCATTTTGTGTAAGGGGCCGTTCATAAATAACGCCACGCCATTTTGACTAATTTTTCAAACCCTCCACCGTTGTCACAAAAACTTAGACCCCCCCTCCAATAAGACACCCCAAAGCTTTTGCCACTAGCCACTAACCCCCTTAAAAAAAACCTTATTTTTTCTTTCAAAGTGAGAATGTTTCAAATTAATTTTTGTCATTTTAGTATGTATTTAGTGCAAGGCTACACTTTAATTTCGTAACACGCTTCAAGCGATTTCAAACGTCAAAATAATTTCTAAAACATCAAATATTTAATTTGAACTTTTATTTAAAGTTGCACGATTTATGTGACGTAACATTTCTTTAGCACACCGTTGTCATACAACGTCACAAATGTGTGGTCCCAACCCCCACCCCCCGAGGTGTGTGGCGTCCTTATGGAAAAGCCCTAATTTCAACGCTAAAACTACAATAATTATGTCTCTGAATTCTTTTTAATAATATTGTTATGCTGTTGCTAACCAAGTATGAGTATTTCTTACCATTCATGCGACTTATGATGCTGCATGGCTTTGTAGCCTGCAATTAATACGTAGATCAAAAGAGTCTGAAAAATGTTTGTTTACAATCTATCGTTTTGTTTACAAGCCAGATGCAACCATTTATAGAACCATCTGGCTCGAGAGCATTGGTTTCCCGACACCTGATTTCGACCATTAAATGGGATAGGACTTTATTTTTAAATCCTTTATATTAACTTCAAAGTCGTCTCCTCGTACGACGAAAAACAAAAGTAAAAAATGACCAACTAGCCCACATGCTATGGAGCTAAAATTTTGCACATAGACTTGTGTCACCTAATAAAGCATTGTATCAAAATTTCAGATCGATGAAATATACGTGATTAAATTAATTCACTTTTAGTTTATTTCTACACAAATGTATAAATACCCGTCTGTGGTTGTTTACATCCACGAGTTTGCTGAGTTCACTCAGACGATCGGTGGCCACACCCCCACCCCCATCGTCCCCATTTTAGACCATTTGGGAGTCACTTTCAGTCTGTAAATGTTTTTTTTAAAAATGTAATACTTTTAGTTCTGTCTCATTTATAAAGGATTTGTATTCAAAAACTTTGTTTTTATGTGTTCTATAATTAAATCCTTCATATTGTCGTGACCAATCGTCTCTTCGTTGGTCAGGCGGAAAAACAAAATTAACAAATAACCCACTTTTAGTCATGTTATCGAGCTGAAATTTTGCACATAAACTTGTGTCAACTAACAGTGGATTGTGTCAAAATTGCAGATCGATCGAATGTATTGTAATAAAATTAATGCACGTTTAGTTTATCTCTATGAAACTCTATGTCGCCATCTGCTATTTTTCACCGCCACGTGTCACTGAAGTTCAGTCCAACCATCTCTGACCACACCCACTCCCCGTTTTACAGCAATGGGAGTTCAGTCACGTTTAGTCTGTAAATGTTTGAACATAATCAATACTTTTACTTTAATGTCTCGTATATATAGGATTTATAGTCAAAAACTTAATTTTTACGCGTTGTTTAATTACCAATGAAATCGTTGTGGAAGTTATGGAATAACTGTACTTTTAAACACACGAACATTACATTTATAGCCACTCTCAGAGTTCACGACCACGCATAATTCACTTCACAATACAAATCCCCAGCTTCATACTCAGTCAAGTCAACTAGCATGATCATATAATGGCAACACAACACGTCTCTCACAAACTTTGCGTTATTTATTTTAAAAAGGTAACGTAAAAATTATTGAGAATAATGTCATAAAAGAAATTGGTGTTTTTGTTTTTTGTTTTTGTTGTTGTTGTTGTTGTTGTTGTTGTTGTTGTTGTTGTTGTTGTTGTTGTTGTTGTTGTTGTTGTTGTTTTCTAATGATATGAACATCAATTTCCATCCCAGGTACAAAAACGGAGTTGGGTACTGCGTCAACTTGAAATTCGGTTTTGGTCTCATTGACGCGCTCTGCTTGGCTGAACTGGTCGACCCGGCAACATGGAATCACGTTGGTGAGCAGCGAATTTGTACAGTTGAACCAGTTGCATCCAGTGGGTTCCCTAAGTAAGTGGTCTGTATTTTTTTTAAAAAGTGTTATTGATGAAATCGGTTTATCTTAAAACATTACAACAGGAAGACTTTGACAGTTTTGGGTAAGTATTAAAACCATTAATTAACTAAATATTTTTGGTATCAAGAAATCCTTTAATTTGTCTTTAATCACACACCAACTAAAATAATATAGTAATACATATCAAGAACAGTATGATATTTAAAAGAAGGTGAGTTTCTATGAGTTTCCTTTAATTGTAGGAACTATTGGTTTTCTTGGTTAAAAATTAGGTGGGTTGGAGGGGCGCAGGTGGTGTAAAAGAATAGACCGTGAAAGGAATTATATATCTTTGGCAGGATAGACCTATATAGACCTATAAGAAAGATTTGCAACGCGGAACTTACTCGGGGAGTTTTTGGCTGTTTAAATCCTGATTTTACGCAGAAAACCGACTTTTTAAAGTCCATAAACAGTAAGGCTTGATACAATCCCCATAAACCTATGTTTAATACCTGGACAATTTTGATTGTAGGGTTGTCTTCCCACCCATCTTCACCCTTTTCTCCAGACTGGGGCATGAAATAAACATGTGCACTACTGTTTTAGGGCTAGGCTGTGATTCCGTCAGTTTGAGCCTCTGCTGTGGTCTAGTCCGTTGAAGCACCAGTTGGTAGGGCAGCAGGGTCGGTCTTAGCAAATGCGGGGCCCCATGCGGCTTAGCATGCGAAATGGATTGCGTGAGGCCCAGTCTGGGTAGGGATAAGGAATTAATAAGGATAATTAATCCGGCATCCTTCCGTCTCACGAGACGATGGTGCATCACCGTTGGGTTGGGTTGCATTTCCTCGAGTGACTGTGCAGTCCTATCCTTGAGTGACAGTCTTTGCCACAGTTTTTACACACGAGTTCTGTGCTTCCAAATGTTTTGGCCTTTCTCCTAGCTCTTCTGTCTGCAGCCTCCTCCATTCTTCGCTCCTCGGCTACTATGACGCCCTATTTGACAACTGTGCGCCACGTAGATCGGTCTTCTGCCTTACACTCCCAGTCACTTGTATGTATTTTGGCTGCTTTCATGTCCCTTTGACAGACATCTTTAAATCGCAAGCGTGGGCGACCTGTTTTCCTCTTTCCTGAAGCAAGTTCACCAAATAGGAGGTCCTTCGGGATGCGGCCGGGGCTCATTCTTTTGACATGTCCTAGGATAATTAGAGAAAATTAAAATAAGCGGGGCCTATCAAAGTGCGGGGCCTATCAATGTGCGGGGCCCACTGCAGCCGCATAGGTTTCGGTGGCCTAAGACTGGCCCTGTAAGGTAGTGTCTCGTTTTCATTTTCTAAGGGTACTGAAAACTCACTAAATTGATTGCCATTAGCACAAACGTCTTAAAGATAAGCACACCCGGGTTAGACCAAAGAGTGTTTATCTCGTTTAAATAGAATTTTAGGGAAACAAACAATTATTATTACAATGCACTTTAATTTTTTTAGGGACAGCATTTCTTTAGTCACAGAACATGACTTAGAACTTAAATTTAGGAACAAAACTAAAAAGTCAAACCCAACATTAGCCTCATTTTCATTTCCCCAGGGAAGTGACACCCGGTAATTACGTGGAGGTTCAGTTCACCACAAATGGTTGCGAAGGACAGGACAATGAGATCAACTTCCTGGAGCACATCCAGGTTATTATGGACATGGACCACGAGAAGAGAGGAAAAGTTTATGCCGAAGTCGAGTCACCGATGGGTAGTTGACAAATTTCTTTATATAAAAAAAGTAGTAGAAAATAATATTCAGATGACTTTTCATTTAGTTGTGGATATAGCGTATGTGCTGCTTGGTGAAAACAAAAGCTTTGTACCAGCCTACTTCCATGGTTTTGAAATAGAAAAAAAAATAAAAATCTAACCTCCATTCATATGTTCCCCCCTTATACTCCACCTCTATATGCTACTGGTTTATTTTAGTTTCAAATGAAAAGTTATGACCGGCTTATTTCTTTTCTTTTTCATTTATGAGTGGTCAAATTGCGCAAAAAAACTTTTTTTTTTTTAAAAGAGTGGTCATAGAAATGGTTTTTGATATACATAGTAAGAAGACCTAGTATGAAAATGATAAAGGTTTAAAAGAAAATAATATTTTTCCTAATACTTTGGATGGCGATTGACATGCCGTTAAAATCTTTATTTACTCTTTAATTCTTTGTGTACATTTTTTTACGGTAGGGGCTTGGGTTGTAGATGTAAATCTTGATCACGACTAAGCAATTTGTGAATAACATGTTACATTCCTTCCACCTCTTGAACCCACATTCAGCAAAATACGTAGAATATATNATATATATATATATATTCATTCACCTGATTATAAGGGGTTTCCTTAAAGGAAAAAAGTGACTTTTTTCAACAACTCACTACTTTTAACAATTTCCTTTATAACAAACAAAGATACATAATCATTTCTGAGCACTATTATTCCCAGGCACTATAACACCACTGTTTTTGGAGAGGAAGTTTGATACATCCAATAAAGGATTTAAAGCCTGGCCAATGATGAGTGTTCACAACTGGGGAGAGAAGCCAGAAGGTACATGGAAATTCAGGGTTGCTGACAGAGTGAGTTTACTCCCTTATTCTTTCGTGTATACATTATTCATCCGTTTATAAATAGTAGGAAATGTTCTTTGTAATTATAATACCTAAAGTTTATCTATCAAATCATGTTTAAAATAATTAACTTTTCAGGAATAAGAAAGCAGCTTTAAAAAATCATGTTGAAAAAATTTCTAATTAAAAATCAACAATAAATTAAAAGTGAACATTTGATAGTAATCGAACAATAAATGTCATTTTTCAACAGAGCACAACGGGAAATGAAAAAGGTTCACTTAAATCCGCCAAGCTCGTCCTCTATGGAACGCAAGAGAGGCCCGTGCACCAAAACAACATTGCCGACTGTGGTAATATCAACAAATTCGTGGTAAGTTAATTCAGATAAAATCAGTATTCAGAAGGTCTCCTCTTTGCATGACTTAGAATAGACAAGTGGGTGAATCTTTGGTATGAAATTTGTAGACGCAAATTAATTTAGCCTACAATTGAAGTAATTAATTTTATTTGTCTCTGGATAATAAAATAACAATACTAAACACAAATTTAACTGTGATTTATATTTCAAAGTCTCTCTAAAGGCATATATTCCTTCTGAGTGAAACTATCTCAGTCCCCCATTGGCAAGCACGTAGGGGCCCATTGTTGTCCCTCTTTTGATCAACTATTGTATTAACTGTTTCAGTAATAATGTCTGTAAAAAAAAGAGGACCCAATTAAAACTCTTTCAATTATAGAGCATATAAAGGTCAACATTTTTATTTTATATAATTTTTCAATTTCACTACTACCAAGAGGTCATATGACAACTTCCTTGAGGTTCCTCACCCTCCCTTCATATGAGCTTTGACAGCACTGATCCAAAAAAATTTTTTTTTTTTTAAGCAACATCCAATTTAAACCATAATTGAACAAATGAAAAAAATAGAACAATGAAGACGTCTAATCATCTAATTTTATTAAATTCTTATTTTTATTAGTCTTCTTCAATAGCAGAAACAAAAGCTGTTTCCAAACCTAATTTTAGTGGATTTAGTTAAAAAGAATTTTATTATTCAAAAGTGCTCTAAGTTTCAGCCATGCAGTATTACTCATGTATCACAAGCTTGTACAAAATGAGCCCAGTGTATTGACCACCATATCAACTTTTCAGTTATAGCCCATTCAATCCCTCTTTATTTTACCATCTTATTAGTTTAACTGTTGAGACCAACTCATCAGCTATCTGCGAACCCACAGCCAAGTTCAAAACAAACTGCAAAATCCAAAGGTTATGGTCGCTTTCCGACTGATGAAGTATAAATAGTTGAATTGTTATATTGTAACGGAGCCATTAATGTGATACTTATAAATGACTCTCATTTTTGTTCTTTAAATATTAATTTTAAAAGTAGCTACTAAACTTGATTTTGCCAAAAATAAAAAGAAGGCGAAACCTTTCTTACCCATTGGTGTAATAGGAAGTTTATTCAGAAGGCGACAAGGAGTCCAAGAATCTACTGCGCCATGTTATGTTAGACTTGCAGGTACACTTGTAAATTTAAATAAATATAGTCATGGAAATGGCTTTATTCTTAATCCTTATTGTTCACTAATAAAAACAGTTGTAATGTTTTGTTGCTTTTTAAAGAAGAATCTTTTTTTTCTTATTTTATTTTTAAATTATTACTTATAATGCCATTTTTTATTATGATATCTTTTAATGCATATCACTTATTTAAAAATTCATATTATAGTACCGAATCATTTATCCTCAAATTGACAATATGAAATAGGCAATTTTTTAGCTTTAAAAAAGATCAATGTCATTCACAGCCATCAAAGTGTAGAATATGTAGAATATAAAAAAGAAAGAAAACGATATTCCATTAAAAAGCAACTACTTCTTACATGCCCTTACAGTTTTAGATTGACATTTTTAATATTAATATCATATTGAGTTTAAAGCTAATTGGTCCATATTCACACAAAAACCAGCAAAAATTTAAACATAATGCAGATTTTTATGACTTTTAGTTCTATCATAGACAAGCATATAATACGGAGGACATTTTAAAGTTTGGAATATTTTTATTTAAAAAATTAGATACCATAATTAGGCATTGCATGTTCCATGTGCATATGATACTTAATATGTCATTGCAAGTACAAAACAAAAGTTACTTTGATAATAAACCCAAAAATAAATAAATAAATATTTACTTTCTTTATGGTATGTTTTAACCTATATAAAAAGAAAAGTAACATATGGGTTGAGGTTTTGGTTATGGATTATATATGACTTGGTTAGTGACATGATTATGGTAAAAGTAAACAGGTCATTTATATGGAAATGAATTTAATTTGGATTTCATAAGATGAATTGATGTATGTTTACTTTAATAAAAATATTTTCAATATAATCCTTTCTCTTTGGTGTGTACATAATACATGAAATGATTTTCTTGTAAAAATTGCATTTATTACACAATTATTTTTCTTAATTGCTTGAATTTCTTTACTAATACATTAAAAGATATTCATGTCCATTTAAAAAAAAATTCAAGAATTTGTTATGGAAATATTATAATTTTATTTATAATTTTCTTCTTCTTCTTATTTTCCCTTGAAACAATAGATATGTAAACAATCTGTCTTATTTGTTGTAATGAAACTTAAAACATGAAGAAGAATTATTTTTAAAAAATGGAAACAGCTAGAACGGATTAAATGCGATATGGAAAGTGCTGATCCAAAGATACCTTTGTATATGCTAATTTTTAACATTTCTGTTACGTATTACAATTTTTCTTAACTTTAAAAAAAAAATTAAAAAATGAAGAAGCAGAAATCAAGTCTGATCTACTTAATTTAATCTAATTTTTTCCTAAAGTTGGTTATTGGCCCTTAAAATGACATTTATAACATATGAGGCCTTTAAAATATAGCAAACTCTTTGCGTGTTTTACTGAACCTGATTAACTTATATACCATAAAATAAATAGGGTGATGAGCAGCTCTTCAAAAGTGTGAGTATATATGAAAATACTACCTTAAGCCAACCTATTTAATGGTGTATATTCCTGTGGCAAGGTCTGCTATTCTTTTCAATCCAACCATTGGCACATTACAACTGCTGAATTCTACAATAATCATCCCTGTGAAACATTGCTATTGTTTAAATATTTGAAACTGAGTACTCCACCATGATAAATTGTGATGTGATTATTAATTTTGTCTTTTCATTTCAGAAACAGAAGACATTAAATTTTATATTCTCAAACATTCAGCCTTTAACGTTTCATATTAAAGACATGCTCAAGAAAGTTTTCTAGCATTTTATTAACATTACACTACCTACAATAAAACATATGCTTCTTAATCCAACTAACATCAGACAAATCAAATTTAATTTTAGAAACCTATATTGTTGATTTTTGAGGATGGTACAGTCAGACTTTTAAAAAATAATAATAATGAACTCCTATTCGCCCTTTCTCTCCAATGCCTTTACTGCAAATTTCTACTTCTCTTCTTAAGATGCTTTTATAATTATTGGTCAAGGGAGCAAAATGAAATTTTGATAATTCATGAGTTAAATGTGTCTAGTACAGGTTAAACAAAAAAGGGAGTATGCTAAGCATAGAGAACATAGTGATTATAAAGAATTAATGGTTTTGGCCTATTCCATACAGGGAGAAAAAAAAACAAATTGAACATACGATCTGTCTTAGAGCACACAAAAATTTTAATTTTAAAAAGTCATTGTGCTAAATGAAAGGTGCATTACAAAAAAGGGAAGTCGTTCAAAACTAGTGCCTCTCTCATACTTTTTTTTAGACTGGTGGCTTTTATTTAATTTGAGGTAAATATGGTAGAAGATATGACCTATTTATAAATCATAGTAATTGATTACATAGATTCTTTCAAATCCAATGAACACTTGAGAAGGAAAAGTGAGTTTGATCACTTAAATTTCAATTTTAAACAGAGGGTAATAAGAAAGTCTACATATGATTCGTTTAATATTAAAAAAAAAAAACACTAATTGCTCTGAAGTAAGACAAGTGATATTTATCTTTTTGTAGCTTTTAACAAGGGTTAGTGTTTTTTTAAAGTTATTTTGTAATGCATAAAATAATTCAAGCTTTAATGCGATTTCCCCCACCCCTCATGTTACTGAGAAAGGACACAAACCCTCAGAAAATATGCAATCCCCAGAACTATATTGGCAATCTGTCAGGAGCTATCAACAAATGAGTGATTTATACTTTAAATTTATTAGAACCTTAAAAGTTTCCACACAAAAATGTATGCTAATTTTTAAAACTTATAAAATAAGTAATTACATATTTAAACACTTTGTCTCCCTCTTCTTTCTTCTAAACTTTGAAAATCCTTTTAATCCTTTTCTCTATACCACTTAGTCTTCCATTTAAACATCTCCATTTCAACAAAATGATAATGTGGTAGTGTACATATTAATTTTAAAATTAATTTAAATTACAGAAAATCAATAAAATTTGTAAACATTTTTTTGCTAAAACCACAAAATCTAACTTTTAATGTCAAAAAAAAAATAATAATGCTAAAGTTTCATAAAATTTATAAATTTTCAATAGTAACTGAAATTAATGTTGGATATGGTTTTATTAATATTTTCACTGCTTATAATTAAGTACACATTTACAATATACAGTATTATTCAAATTCATTGTTAGAGTATGGGTGTAGTTTATTACTTTTGAATTGATTAATCTGCATAAGCAAAAAAACTTAATAAAAAAACAAAACTTTGTTTGTTTTAAAATTGATAATATATATAAATATATATACACATTCATAAAATGTTATTATATATACAATTTTAACAATGTCTCTTTAAAATTAATATTAAGTCATTTATTATATGTCCTATGATTTTTCTTTATTTTATGGATACCGATAAAGTATGTTTAAACAATGAAACTGTTCTAAATAGTAATTTTAATGCAATAGCACTAAATTTAAAAGGGTTTGAAATATTCTAGATTCAGTGATTTAGTTGAGGAGGGTAGAAACCTTTCAAAATTTTATGAATTGATATAAAGCATTCATTAAAAAAAACATAATTAATATAACAGTACATTTATCATTTCAATAGGAAACTGTTGACCCGGAGGTTGTTGAGAACAAGGTTGGACAACTTAAGGACCTTTTAAACAACAAAGCTCCCATTAAGGATCCTCAAATACAGCATTCACTTTTAAATCTTATTAATGAGCTTGAAGTAAAGGTAAATTTCAATTTAAAAAATGTTTAAATTGTTTTTATTTGACATGGTGTGGGATCCTTTTTAAATTTGTTTTTTTCCTATGTAAATTATCTTGACAATTTTCTTAGTGGAAAGTTGTTTTTAATTTTTTTTTAATGCCAAAAACAATGATAAATGCAATTACGTAGCTATGGGAGGGGGAGGTGGGGACAAAATTTGAAAGTCCCTTCTGTTCCCCACTTGAGGGGCACCCCCAAATTAGTGCCCCAAAGAGTTTAACCCCCCCCCCAACCCCTAAAAATCACTAGCTAGGCCACTGTATAAATGGCCGAATATATTTATTAAAATATATTACAATATAGATTTGAAAACATCATCAAACAAAAAAAAAAATCAATTTGATTATTAAAAATAAAAAGAGGGACTCATTTGAATAAAAGTAACATAGCTTTCATAATAAGTTATCAATTTATATTGCTCAAAAGAACAATTTTCTTAAATCAATAGAGCGATTGATCATTGCAAAAGAGAAATTATTTTTGAAAGTCTTTTTTATTATTTATTATTCAAAGTAACCAACAAATAAAATAGAAACTTTTAAATGCTTATTAAGGATATTTTACCATACAATTTGAGTATATGATATATGTTATAATTAAAATAAATATTCTGTAACAGAATTATTTTCATTTTAGCAATAACTAATTATTGCCACTATCAGTTTTTTTTATAAGTAGAATAGAAGGTGTACTCTAGAAAAAAAATCTACAAATTTATAACAAATTGTTTTTAAAACTTTCTAGAAAGGTCAATAGGTAAGATTTTGCAATAATACTTAGGTAAAGGGCTAATAATGTGTCTTATAAAGTTTTTTCCTATATATGTATACTGCATGCTCAATTAATAATTAAATAAGTGAATTTGGGCTTGTTGGATGAATGTTAAATATCAAGCAACTATTAGAGATTTCTGGTGAAGTTTTTCTTGTTTATTTGATATAAACCATTTTTACTGAGGTTATCTTTAAGTGTTATTTGGGTCAACTTTAAATTATTTCACAAAAATGTATGCAACATATGAATAATTATGTTTATTAAAACACTTCAAATACAAACTGTGTATTTTACAACAAAAAAAATCATCGTTTTTTTCTGAGACAAGCACACATTTTTTAATAATTCATAAAATATTGAAAAATAAATTAAGAAAAGTAAGATGTATTTAAATTAATTAAATACAAAGTCTCAATTATACTAATTATAAATTTACATGCTCATAAAGTTAAGAGTGATTTCTAAAAACTGTAAGCCTTTAATAAAAGAAATCCTTACAATTTTATTAAAAAAATATTTTCATTTAGAATCTAAAGGTTTTTAAACTTGGAAAGATTTGTGATATATATTTATCAGCAAAAACTAAACAAAAATTATTTTATTTAGGCATACACAATGAACTTTACTTCATTACTTGACTAAACATTAATATTTAACGTAGTTTTTTGGAACTTTTTATCAGCTATTATCTAGTTTAAATTATGTTAAAGGAACAAAATTATTTGCAAAATTTATTAATTATATTTTCTTTTCCTCAGAATTCAAGAAAATATCAACTTCAAAAACTAGCAGAAAGCTTGAAAGATAATAGTATGATGGTGAATCTGTTAGGGCATGTTTACCCAGATTATTCAATCAATTTAGGCTAAAATAGTTTCAGTTAATCAAACATTTTATTAAAATAAAAACTAATACAAGCAATGCGGCTAATAAATTTTGTAAAACGTTTCGAAAATTTAGTTTCGGGAACATCTAAAAGAAAGTAAAATATCTGGAAGTAAAATTGCATTTTGAATTATTTTGAATTATTTCTTGTCACTTTAAAAAAAAATATTCAAAACATGCTTAGTATATGTTTAGACTTTTAGGATGTCATTTGTTATTTATTTGAATGTTACTGTGCGATCTCTTGTTTTGAGTATGGAATGAACTAACAATTAATCTGAATATTCTGATATTTTGATAATAATTTAGCAAATAACGACTCAATGAAAAATATAAGAAAAATCTGATGGAAAAAACAAAGGAAAAATAAAGGTATTAAATAAATATTCCCCAAAATTTTTTAAAATCTAAAATCATTATTATTAATATTAGAAATAATTTTTAAATTATTGTTTAAAAAATATATAAAATAGCTCAAGTAACAAGTTTGCAAGTTTTTCCTGCAAATAAAAAAATTAACTGCATCTCAAGCTTTTTTTTTATCTTCATTCCATCCTGTTCTCTTTCAACAAACCCAAACTGTTTATAAATACATTTATTTAAATAAAAAGACTAACAATTTATAAAACTTAATTAAAATAAACATTTCTAATTATATGTAACGTCTGAGCAAAAAAAATTCAAAATGATCATATCTCTTGAATTCTAAAACATTTAATCTATTAATCTATTTTAAAAAATTAGATAAGTTAGAAAACAAAAAGGAAATTGTTTGCTCTGTTAGTATTGTATGGATTTTCCCAGATGAACTGAAAGAATTTAGTTGGCCTTTTAACAATTTTTTGTGTGATTTAAATATTAATTATGGTTATATGAAATATCTTTTAACCAAAGTATTTAAATATTTTCTAAAAAAAAAAAAAAAAAAGTAATAAGACTAACAACTTAACGATATCTGCCAATGAAGTAAAAAAAAGTTTTGAAAGTAAGCTTTTTGGGAAAAATCTGTAATAGTCTATTAAAATTCAGTTCAAATAAATAAGTCAAACACATAAAAAAAAACAAATTTTACTTAAAATCTGGAGCATAAATCATTTTACTAAAAATAATATCAACTTCTGATTTAAAAATAAATACTTAACTTCAAAAGTTTAAAGCTTGTACTGCAATATACTTACTGGGGTGGCATTATTACATTTCCTTTATTTAAACATACATTTTTGATAATTAAAGTCACTCACTCAGATATTTAATTTAAATTAAAAGTATGTTAATGTTTTAGTCAAAGATTATACACAAATATGATGCTAAATTTGTGCAACGATAAAAAAAAAAGAAGTTTCTAACAGCATGTAAATACATATGTAATCTGTGATTCTTGTGTCTATAGTTTAAGTCAAAGCCACAAATATGACCATGTAATTTTTTTAAATTTTTTTTTAGAGATTTGCAGCAGTATAGAAATCTGTTTTAACCCGGTATTAAGAAACAAAGTTTTGTTTGTGATCTCCTGATTTCTGATTATTTGCTTTAAGAGACTTAACTATTTAATTCCTAGAGCTGTGATACACTAATTTTAAACTGTTGTGTTTCTCGTTTGTTTCTAAGGAGAGGTTCAAAGCTATATCTATTTATCAATCAGCCACAGTTAAGTAACTCATTTTACTATTACCTGAAATCATAGAAGTAACGTTTGCAAAGTATTTAACTGAAAGCTCAACAGTAATAAATAACATTACAAACAAAAAATTATGACGACTACCTCTAAATCAGGTCATTGTAAAATGTTACGCATTTTTTTCGGTTGTGGTTATGACAAATTAAAATATAAAATCTGAATTGTTTCTTCTTCTTTTTCTTGACTTCTGTTTCTTATTGTTCTACTGGTGTTGGATTGCGTGTGGTTGCAAAAAATGACGTTTAAAAATAAAAATAGTTTTTGGATCGAATGCTTTATTGCATATGTATTCGTACGAAACTTATGTACGTCACAGTGTTTACTTTATAGGATAATGGGAACGAATTTTGTAATTTTACCTCCAGTTATAGCTTATTTTACTATATCCAAACCAAAAAGGAGGGTCCAAATGCTTCAATATCCTTTCCAATCCCGTTGGATTTTGCATACATTTTTCGAAATCCTGTTAATTAATTTCTGTTTTAATATATTGAACACATTTCATTAATTTTAATGTTTTTACATGTTTATTCCTTTAAAACTTTTAACCTAAGTACTTTAATACTTGTTGACGCATCTTTGAGCCAGGGTTGTAACAGTTGATCGACTATGTCTGTTAAAGAAGATGAACTGTAGGCAATAGATCGAAGACAATATTCGAAAGCATTGTTTGTACATAGAGTAGATGAATCATATGAATAGATTCACTAGGTAAAATATTTCAATCGCGTTGATACCTTTAAAACAATCAAATTAATTATGATATTTTTCACGACATCACTATTCAAATTGATGCCCAACCTTTCCTTTGTTGTGCTGAACAAGATGGACACATAAAAAATATAAGAATATTTATGTCATGTGCTTGGTCTACGTTTTAAAGAACATTTAAAACCAAATAACTTGACAAAATCAGATCTTATCAAGATAGGAAAACGTTGCAAATCAGTTGCTTGGTGCTTCACCAAAAGCTGTAATGTTGTGTGTTTGATTATCACAAAAGAAGTACTCTGGCACTTAACGAACGCGACCCAGTTCTAGCGGTGCGTTCGTTAAGCAAAGGGTTCGCTAAGCAAAACCTCATTTCCCATAGACGTATACGGGAAATGATTTAATTGGTTCCGGGCCAGCACAAAATATGAATAAAAGAGGACAGGCAGTGTCCAGAGGCAAGTAAAGTGTTATTAGACACTCACCAAGATGGTGTGAGGAGGACAAACACGTTTACTTACAGGTTTCACAAACACATATTCTATGAGCGAACGTGGTCGTTCCTTCGGCACACCACGTGCCGAAGGAACGACCACGTTTGTTCGCTCCGGGCAAAATACTGAAGCAAACGACCCACTCAATTCGCGTTCGGGGGTGTTCACAGCAGCGTTCGTTGTACAGATCGTTCGTTGCACGATCCGTTTTTTAGCGGGATACCACTATAGAAAAAAAATCTCAAAACGGTTACTCAGAAATTAAAGCTGTACAACTAGTTTATTTGGAGCTCAGTCAAATGTTATTTCGCAAAGACCGAAACAAAGTGATGAAACACACTTAAAGGAAACTAAAAACCTGGCCAAAAATAAAACAACAACACAAAAAGACTGCCCAAAATTTTAAGCGTTACACACAGTGGCGTCATTGAAGGGGCGCGGTGGGGGCGGGCCGACCCGGGTGACACCATCACAAAGGGTGACACCAAAATTTAAAATTATGTATGTTCCCATTATTTGGCATTGAAATACTTGGAGGAGTTCTATGGGGTAAGTCGTAAAGGGTTGACACAATGAGCTACCGCTCTGGGTTACAGCAACCCTAGTGACGCCTCTGTTTACACATTCTTTCAAAATCTCTGAAAGATGACGAGCCGCTAAATGTGTGCGCCATGAGAAGTTTTTTCTGACAAGGGAGCAAACAATTTAATTATCAATATATAAGATTTGTATTTTTCGTATTTTAACTACTAAGTTTCAGGAATACGACTAAAGTAATTTTTTTATAATGGAATTCTTTCTTGATTTGGTTTTAGTTTTAACTCTAGAGAAAGGCATTTTATCCCATTTTACGACTTACATTTAAAATAAACATTGGTGAATTCACAGGAAGCACGAAGGTTGTTTTTTTTAAAAAAAAAACCTAACCAAGTGCATTTTCCAGATCTCATTGCTAATTGTTGAATTTATTACAACACCAAGCCACCTCCAGGGCCACACCAAATTATATTTTTAAAAATTACGAATGTTTACAATTTTAATCATATTTTAAAAATATAGGCTATCATCAAATGCCCAAATAAAAAAAAAAGTAAGGGGATGAATTATCATCGGGTGCAATTTAACACTTTAATTTGTATGTTGGGAAATGTTATTCACTGTGATTTTGTTTGTACGGAAGCAGACACATTAACCACAGAGATGTATGCTTTCTAGGGCTGTTATCGATTAATTTAAATTTAATCGCTAACTTTTGAAAAATTACCGATTAATTAATCGATAATTTTTATTAAAGCTACAAATAAAGATGCATGACGTGTTTAAACTGAAAATTTCAAAATTTTGTAATTGTAAATTAAGTAAAAACAATGTTTAGCTTTTTAAAAAAATTATTTACCTTATAAAACATCTTATTTTAAAGTTTACACATTAAAAAATATTTTTTAAATGGTGAAGTTTGTACATAAAAAAGCAACAAACTATTAAAATTATTAATAATTAATTATTTATTAATAAATCGAAAAAAAGAGAAAAAATATTTTCTTTAATTTTAGTCGCTGTTTTATGGATAAAAATAATTTTAATAGATACATTTTTTTTTTTACCTATTAATCGAGAAATTAATCGTTAATTTCCGCAGCCCAAATGCTTTACCTTCGTCCACTTGCTGCCTCCTAGCATAAGGCCTTTCGACGCCTATGCCTTCTGGTGCGGTCGCTAAATTGTGAAAAGAATCATTTTAATTATTGAAAAACAACTTAGTTTTTTTTAAAAATAACTTTGTTTTTTCTCATATAAATGATTCTCACAAGCTTAAATAGTGTACAATTGAAAAATCCTCGTCATGTTTTAACATAAAGTTATATAGCCAACAAGCTAAATGAACAGTTTCTAGTTGGTATTGTCTTTCGATGTATCACCAAAAACAAAAAGTTTACGAGTGATGTTGAATCTAAAAAAAACATGCAGAGTTAGTGTGATTGGTAAGAGTAATGAATTACAAAATAGTCTTCTTTCATTACACGCCATCTGGTCATGTGCGCCATAGTTAGAGAATTAACCCCCCCCCCAAAAAAAAAAAAAAAAAAAAAACCAACTTATGTTAATTCACTTTTCCCCCTCTTAACTAAGGATTTAGCTTTACTAAAAGCTTAATTTCTCCCATTGTTTTGATCATCTTATGGGTGGTCCATAAATGACGTCACACGAATTCGGCCGATGTGAATCCACCCCCGTCCCCACAGTTACAGAAAACTTTGACCCCCTCTCCAATATGACTGAAATATTTGACCTCCCCCACCCCACCTTCAAACCTGCATTGTCTAAGTGAAAATTAGTATCTTGCAAATTACTCTTTTGTTATTTAAATATGTATTTAATGTAAAATTGCAGTCTAATATTGTAATACGTGTAAAGACATTGAAGACGTCATTAAATAAATTGCAAGCAAGCAAATATATGAGTATTGAACTTTTATTTGGTGTTTCGCGTTTTTTAGGTGACGTCACATTTCTTAACCCCTTCTCACTACCCTTCGTCACACCTCGCCTCAAATGCGTGACCATTCTTCCCCCCTCCCCTCCCAGCGTATGAAGTCATTTATGGACGGCCGCTTAAACGTGTATTTCGAATCTATTAGGGTTACCTAATTTTAGTGGTACGACTGAAACATCAGTAAAACATATAAATATAATTTTGACACAAGAGGAATTCTTATGCTACACGATGTTCATATTTATTAATCGCTCCAGGCGTTAAGATTAGACACCAGCTTCTAAATTAAGAATATGTTTTCCCGATTCCAATGATACGTGCACTTTAAATGCAATATTGAATGACGGCAAATATTTTATTTAAATAAACTGTTCAATCTAAACAGAGTATTCATGTACAGTTTTTCTATTTCACTACTGACTTGTCATAGTAACACTTGAAGAATAGGTAAGAATTATTTACAATTAGATGCATACAAGTAAAATAGTTCCATTTTAAGAATTAAAAAAAAAAGATGTCTGGTTTATTACTGGAGAATATTTAAAACTGACAAGTGTAACACCATTAGCTAGCCTAAATCATTAAAATTAAACCTTGAAACACTAGAGGATAGAAGAACAAAGGGAAAAATAGAAATAATACATAAGAGCAATTAATTCTAACTTGGAAATAAAGCACAGAAATAATCAACAACAACACTCGGACAGATATAGTCGTCGTCATAGTGATAAAAACACTTTTCATATTCCGTAAGCAAGAAAAAACAAACAAACAAATTCTAGTTCTTCCCGCTTGGATGTGGCTAGATTACCTGAGGAAACCAGGAAAACCAATACTCAATTAATATTTAAAACTCTCATAATAATGCAAGACTAGCAATAAACCACGGATATGCATAGGATGCAATAATCTTCTGTATAGAAGGAGCGTCGGTAACAAATAAGATAAGATAAGATCAAAATAAGGTCCACTTTTTAAATTGTATTTGCTTTTAATTTTAATCATGAGGCGAAGAGGGCATTATTGTCCAATGGAACGCTCGGAACTAAAAGAAGAGCCTTTCATTTCTTTTTCCGCTGTCTCTGGCATCAGACACAATACAAATTGAAAGTGATTTTTAATTTATGTTGTTTTTTAAAGCTATTAACCATTGCCCCCGGGGGGGGGGTGTCTTTACAGCACCGAGTAACATTTTCACTGGTGAGATCACCAAATTAAAAATGCAAAGAATTTACAGAGACAGTTCAAAGACAAGAATAGAACCAGACTAAGGCACCACCAGAGAAGGATTCACTTTAGAGCTGGAATCTATATATTGCAATCAGTAATGTAATTTGCACTTGGTACCAACTGAACAGGTTGTCACTTGAAGCAGAACAACACTTTTCCATTGCTCGGTTTGGAATAAATTGGTGCAGTGTAAGGAGATAGGGAATTTTAAAATAAAAGGGTTTGAGGGGGGTTCAATACAAAAAAGTGTGTGTTGTGGGGGGGGGGTATACATTTACTGTTCAAGGTTACACTTACTCTAACGATGCCGCTAAAGACCACTATTTTAAAAAATAAATTACATCTAATGACCTTAAGAATCTTCTATCCTAAGACAAGTTGTGAACAAAAATGTTGTTATCACCCTTTACCTATTTGATGACAAAGTGATAGCAAAAACAACAAAAGTCAACAAATGCTAGAAGTTTTGAACCAACATTTTTTTAGCGAAAGCAAAAAAGCGTTCATGAAGTACATGCGAGCTTACCTTGAGAATCAGAGAATGGGGTACCGCTGGATATTATCTTATCTTAGATATACAGACGCTCCTTCTATGCAGAAGATAACTGCCTCCACAGACCATGACAGACGATCTTTTGGCAAGTGATGCAGCGGTCATAGGCCACGACTATGAGGGTTCCACGCATTACCCAGCCGCCTAATTATTGTTAGTTAGGTACCCATTTCGAGCTGGGTGACTCAGGGACTCCTTAGGCCATAGGAACAAATTCTTACCTTCGCATGGATTCGAACTCGTGACCATCGGTACGCCAGTCGAGCGCACTTGCCACTCGACCATCGTATCCCTTTGAATGGATATCCGGCTCTGTGACAGCTCCCCCTTCCCATATCTCTACACCCCAGCACCTTGAAGATGATATCTGTTCATTTCTTTTTGTATCCCCCTTGATAGAATCAATCACAGGAGTAAGATGTGATGGCATAGAGTTGGTCAACTTCGTGATCATCAATAATTTTGCTGACACTCGATTCCTTGTATTTTTATGTCAACTCCAGCTTACTGTCTTCAGTACCAACAGATGATGTCCACAAGTTTGATCGGTGGGTTGTCTTAAAGAAAGTTTAAAACAACTACAGTCCCCCCCTTCCCTGGAGGATGTGGACTACGGGCAGTGTTCTGGCTCACCTCAGTGTAGCGATGTTAACCTCTGTGACCTGTTGGTACCATCCACCGATGCCTAACTTTATAGCAAGAGATCGCGGTAAGAATCTTGACAGCCATCAGACTGTTTAGCGTTATTAAGGAGTAGGGCAAGGGCAACATCAGGGGATTTATACGGTCATGTGAAGAAATTGTAAACACAAATAATTTTGCTGTAACAATTTGATAATTCTCTATATCTGTTTTTTTTTTTAATTTTTATTTTTTCCCCATCCAAAATAGTGTCATCTTTATTCTTTGACCACTGATCTCTGTATTTCATAGATAGGATTTTTTGTTTCTCAGCACATTTTAACCACATTTGAATAAAAAATCTTTATATTATCGATTAAAAACCCATCAAATTTTTAAAAAAAACTTCCCCACGTAAATTGAAATCTTAAATCTAAATTAAAGAGACATCACATTAATATTAAATTGAACAATCATCTGGCTAAATTCTTTATAATAATATTTTCTATATAATTTTCTAATACTTTATATAACATTTTTTTTTTATTAATGACTGCAAGGCAATCCCTTCACTCATTTGATCAACGCTATATATTATAAACAAGTTTAGCTAACTAAGTTTGGTAATATATTGTTGACCCGGAGGTTGTTGAGAACAAGGTTGGACAACTTAAGG
>MUZC01000032.1:1521980-1539576 GCA_002072015.1 Radix auricularia | reverse complement strand
GAGTTAGTATAATGTTAATACTAAAGATAACGTAGCTCTCACGAGTTAGTATAATGTTAATACTAAAGATAACGTAGCTCTCACGAGTTAGTATAATGTTAATACTAAAGATAACGTAGCTCTCATGAGTTAGTGTAATGTTAATACTAAAGATAACGTAGCTCTCACGAGTTAGTATAATGTTAATACTAAAGATAACGTAGCTCTCGTGAAATAGTATAATATTAATAAGAAAGTTAGCGTAGCTCTTATGAGTAAGTATAATATTAATACGAAATATCATGTTTTTTGCTGTTGTTGTTGTTTTGGTTTTTTTAAAATTTCACTCTACTTTCTTTTTCTTTCCCGTACCTTTTTTGACATTTTCACTAACACTGATCTTATTTTTGGCATTTTTGGATATTTTATCTTCTAAGGTTACTTAGTCCCTGACTCGGGCGGTGCCCACTTATTAACAGGGTACAAATAAAATTAAGCATGAAATTGTTATTTTACTTCTTTATATACTCATGCATAACTGAATTAACTTCAGAAAATCTCCCCTCCTTTTAGAATGATAACAATAATAAACTTAAAAATTTCTATAGAAAATTTTGCTGTTAAAGGGCCCCATATAATTATATTAATATAGAAAAATTCTAAATTAGAAAAAATATTATACGAAATTCCAAGGACAAAATCTTATAATTGGTTAAGCCACGAAGTACCCGTGGAAGTGCGTTTCGACATTATTGACACAGCTCAAAGCACACAGTTCTGATGTTAAGATTACATAAAAAAAGGAAATGTGCCTGCTGCTATATGAATTCGGAAAGTGCGATGAGTTTTCTTAATATGGCGCGCGGTTTCGAGAAGCAAGACACGACGTTTCTCAGAAGCAGATGAACAAATGTGAACCTCTCGAATCATGTTGTTCTGTCGTGAAGAGAATGGTTGCAGTTTCGTTATTTAACTTCCGCGACTCCTAGCTCAAAAATATCTAAAACAAAACTGGTTCCACATTTGAGGTAGGCTCTAATTATTCTTTTTCGAAAACGAAAGACCAAAACAAAGGCTTAATATTTGAACTACGTGTACCAATGAAGCGAAGAACGGGTAACACGCTCGTATTATTTAAGTGAGCGTATATGGGCCAGTCATTCAGTGATCTCTATGACGAAATTTATAGTTTCTACTTTTTAACGCCTTCTTTGAATTAAGAATGGATTTTGATGTCGATGTTGATTGCATTCCTTAGTTCTTGTATATTTATGTCCATGTATTCATAAACGTATGCGTATTTTTGTTTCTATAGATCCATCAATTCACCTAAATATGATTCTACATTTTAATATGCGCGTTTAAATTAATCGCATTTCACTGTATAGCAAAAATGTCCTTTCTGCAGTTTTTTAAGCCCAACATAAAAACTAGAACCCATTTCGTATGCCCCAAACTCCAGCAGGTGACAATTGTTTTATTTATATTTATTTTTTTGTACTCGCTTTATGTCTTTAAATCCTCAACAGATGCACAGTTTGTTGGCTCAGATGAAAAGGAAGGCAGAGTGCTTTTCTTTTTTCGAGAGTTAGCCGTTGATTTATCTGGTCAGGTAAGGCTCGTTTGTGTGTGCGTGAGTGTGTGTTTTAAATGCATGTTTCTGACCTCTTCTCTTATAACTATTGGTTAAAATGATTTTTTTTTAACGGTGATCAATTCTCGGAAATCAAGATGGAACAGAACATCTTTCATAAACATGATTAAATTAAACCCTTTGGTTAGACGTCGACTTTGCATCTTACGTTTATGCTAGGCAAGATCCAAATAATATATTATGGGCAAATGAGATCCTCGTGACGGAAAAAAAGACACGTTAAGGGTCTTTTCACGTTGTTAAGATTTTGTTAATTCTTAATTTGAAACGCATCTATTTACATGCAAAATAATTTTTTTTTAAAAATACACCCCTCCTCACAAAGTAAACATAATAGTGATACCATTAGCGTTTAGTTAATGTAGTTATTGCATTGGAGAGTTAAAAAATTAAAGGCATTTATATATTTTTTGGAGAGTTTAATATTTAAAATTTCATGTTATGTGATATTAATTATTTGAGATTATCACACTTGCTATTAAACTCTGTTCTTTTTATAGAATTAATTTTAATTGACGATCTTAATAATGCGCCCTTTTCTTTTATGTTTTGGAAAAAAATAGTCCTCTTAAAGGCGCTTGTGTGCATACTTATACGGGACGAGGTGGGGGTGGGGGGCTTCGATTATCTGAGGTTTGGAAGAAAATCCTTGGGTAAATGATTTAAAGTAAAAATCTTTCAAAATTGTGTTTTGAACAACTTTCTTTCAGTATAAAAAACCATATTTTTTTTCTTTTAAACATATTCTCTCCATTTTGCTAAAATATTTTGGAGGATAGGAAATTATTTATTTAATTGCATTATTTTAGAAAATGACGAAATTGACAAATTAGTTTAGTAAATTACTGAAATTTTTGGTGGAAGAAAAAACGCTGTGTTATTGGTATTGAATTTAGTGGGGAAAAAAAAGTCATTTTGATTTTAGCCCTATCTATTTGTTACTTTGGTTAGATAGCAATATGTAAAATGATTTTCAAAATTGATAATTTTTTTATGTTTAAAAAAAAAAAAGACCATTGTTTCAAGAATAGCCTCAATATGCAAGAATGATGTTGGACTGCCAGGACCACATCAGAGGGTCTTCTACTCGTTTGTTAAGGTGAGGATGGAATGTCACTTGCCAGGAGGTGATCATTTCAACTTCAACGAAATGGGTGAGTAGACTTACTATCAGCTGGAATAATACTACATTGTTTTACATCGTGGACTATGTTTTCTCTCAAAGATCCGTTTTTCTTTTCTTTTTTTTTTAGGTTAACTTTGCCACACGCTTAAACATGTCATATTTCTACATAGCACAACAAAGAGTACATTGTAGTCGTCATGCACTGAATCGTTCTTAAAAATGATAGACAGCATGGTGCATTGGCAATGAACAGCAACATATGCGCAGTCGCTCATTACACATAGTCACATAATTTGTGAAGTAAATTTATTTAAAAGCATCAAGAGGGACAATAAAGAATTTGTTGATAAACTTGCTAAAGAAGCAGAAGATGCAGCATATAATGGGAACATGAGGGAAGTGTTTGATACCATTAAAACGCTATCTGGCAAATTTAGCAATGTAGAGAGTCCAGTGAAGGATAAAATGGGAAACACCATACCAAGTGATGAGCAACAGAGAGGGAGATGACAAAAGCACTTTGAAGATCTCGTAAACAGGCAAGAACAAAGGCACCCACCAGATATCCAGCAAGCTCATAATGACCTTCAAATTGACTGTAATAGTCCCATCAAAGAAGAGATTAGGAGGGATATTAAACAACTCAGAAATGGAAACGCTGCATGACCTGATGCATCCCAGCAGAGGCATTGAATGCGGACTTGGAAACCAGTGTAGGAAATGTTACACAATCTGTTTCTGATATATGGGAACAGGCTGCCCAAGTGTTAGCCAAGGCCTTAAGATATTACACTCAGGCCTCAAAAATATGTGTTTAGTTTAGTTCGTTCTCATAAATAAGGGATTTATAGTCAAATACTTTGTTTTTACGGATTGTTTTTATTCTTAATTAGCTTCAGTCACCCAGTTTGGCTTGGGCAGCTATAAGTTCAGTAAGATTGACAAAGATCGAACACTCATCCTATACGCTGTGTTCAACACCCCTCAGTAAGTAAGAACTGAATGATGTATTTATTTTTTCTAAGCAGGAAATGACCTTACGGTAAATACATGTGACTGTAAGTATAGGTTCGATGGATTTTTTAAAGTGCATGTGGGCAGGGCCCTAAGCTATTTTAGATATGAGGGCCCTTTTGAAATCCCGATATTCATATCAGTGACAAATGTGAAGAAGAAGAAAAAAAAGATACGGGCTGCCGTAGATTGCGGGGACCCTAAACTATAGCTCTTTCAGCAAATAGATAAATGCATGTGGGAGGATGGAAAATATGGGGTGTGAGGATTCGGAACAATAATCCTGGTGACGAGGGGAAATAACTGTATGATGTCCTGAGGTCCATCATGTCTTGATCAACAGTTTCAGTTGAATTTTATATCATATATTTTAAAGTAAAAAAAAAGACTAAAGAAATCACTAAATTACTTTTTAAGTGTGGTAATATAACTAATCGTAATATATGATCAATTTGACGTATTAAGTCGACTTTTCCTCATTCATAATATAATGCATTTTTGCACACACAAAAACTGTTCACATGTAATTAAATGTGAAAAACAAACAACACCCAACACATTTCTCAACCCACGTGCTCATTCTATCAAGCAATATGTTTTATTGTATGGACAAATCTCACCATTGGTTTTGACTTATACGTTATTTGCTGTTAATTTCAGGGGGCGCGGTGGTCAAAGTGTTAGTGCGCTGCGGTACAAAAACAATTCTAAAATAAAAATAAAAATCGGTCACGGGTTCAAACCCCGGTTCTGGCACCACTACGGGTAGATGATGCTCGTTAAAACCTTGGCTGGTAGTTCATCTAGGAGAAGGAAACTCCGAATACAAATCCTCCGCTGCCTTGCGGCTATACCTGCCTTGCGGGAAAGGCTAAGGGAGTAAACCCTGAAAGAAAATCAGGAATTGGAGCACCTACAGGCGGTCTATACATAAGACTTATGTACATACCGGCAGCTCCTGCGACGCCAATGGCAGCCAAGCTGCATCGACGCAAGTCGTTCCCTTGGTTACACCATTGACGTGGAGAGGGGGGATATGCTGTATGGGCAGCAGCTAATTCTCCATAATACCCGCCCAGGCTTGCATCACCTCTGGAGAGGACACTCCAGCGTCGCCGCAAGGTGTCGACAAAACACGGGAAGCAGCAGTTACCGGTTATAAGCCAAAGCTCAATTGACGTAGAGCTAGGCGCCAGGGGCTGCTTCCGACGGTGGGAGAGACTACCAATGTCTCACTGGACAGCTACCGCCCGCCTCAAACTGGGCAGCCCCCAGTCAAATAGGTGCTATCCCGTCATGGCCTGCCTTCTCCACTGGGTGCGTGGAGATTAGAGTACCACTCAACAAGTGGGCCACTAAGCCCTGCACCAAGAAATACAAAAAAGAAAAAGAAGACCCCAGCTCTTCGAATCGCTAGCTGGAACGTGAGGACTATGTGTCCCGGCATCACTGATGATCTGCAGTCCATAAACGACACACGGAAGACAGGAATAATCGATAGAGAACTTAAAAGGCTAAAGATTGACATAGCATGCCTTCAGGAGACCAGGCTCCCAGACAACGGTTCACTCAAAGAGGCCAATTACACCTTCTTCTGGCAAGGCAGACCGAAAGACGAACCTAGACAGCATGGTGTGGGTTTCGCTGTTAAAAACACTCTTCTACCATCCATTGAACCACCGTCATCAGGCACGGAGAGGATCCTCACTCTAAGACTCAGAACAACTGCGGGCCCAGCAAACATTCTTAGTGTGTATGCCCCAACACTCTATTCAACTCCGGAAGAGAAGGACCAGTTCTATGGAGCGTTAGACCAGGCAATAGCCGGCATCCACAAAGACGAGGCAATCTATCTCCTAGGAGATTTCAATGCTAGAGTGGGGAGCGACCACGAAGCCTGGCCCACCTGCCTTGGACTATTTGGAAGAGGAAAGTTAAATGAAAATGGACAAAGGCTTCTGGAATTGTGCTGCTCACGAGGCTTGTGTGTGACCAACACTTTCTTCAAGTGCAAGGATATACATCAAGTATCTTGGAGACACCCTCGATCCCACCAATGGCACCAGCTGGACCTCATTATCACCAGGCGTGCACAACTAGCTAGCGTCCTACTCACTCGCAGCTATCACAGTGCCGACTGTGACACGGATCATTCCCTTGTCGCCAGCAAAGTACGAATAATGAGGAAAAACTCGTACCACACAAAGAAAAAGGGAAGTCCACGCATCAATACCTCCTGCATGAAAGACCCTGCGATAGCGCAGCTGTTCAAAGACAAGGTGAAGGAAAGTCTCTCAAAGATGTCCCCATGCGTCACCATTGACTCCAAATGGACGCAACTGAGAGACACAATCTATACATCCGCAATACAAGCCTTTGGCAAAAAATCTCACAAAAACACGGACTGGTTTGATGAACATTGGGACGAGATGAAACCCGTCACTGAAGCAAAAAGGAAAGCTCTTATGGCTTACAAGGAAAAGCCTACACCTGACAATTTGCATGCTTTAAAAACAGCTAAGTCACTTGCCCAAAAGGTTGCACGTAAATGTGTCAATACCTACTGGCTTAAGCTCTGTTCCAGTATACAATCAGCTGCAGACATGGGCAATGCAAAAGTCATGTACGAAAACATCAAAAAGGCAACGGGCCCCTGGACGTCAAAAGCTGCTCCCCTAAAGTCCAAAAATGGAGAAATTATTCAAGACCAGGCAGCACAGCTAAAACGGTGGGTTGAGCATTATCTGGAATTGTATTCAACAGTTACCACAGTCTCCAGCACCGCTCTAGATGACATCCCAGATATGCCACTCATGGAAGAACTTGATGTCGTGCCCACACAGGAAGAGCTGAGCAAAGCAATTGACAGTCTAGCTTGTGGAAAAGCGCCTGGGAATGATGGAATACCACCAGAGGTTCTAAAGAGTGGCAAGACAGCTTTACTCCAACCATTGCACGAGATTCTGTCCCTCTGCTGGGAACAGGGCTACATCCCCCAAGACCTAAAGGATGCAAATATAGTGACACTATATAAAAACAAAGGTGATAGGAGTGATTGCAATAATTATCGCGGCATTTCACTCCTTAGTATTGTAGGAAAGACCTTTGCCCGCGTTATACTAAAACGTTTACAAAGCCTAGCATCCCGCGTCTATCCAGAATCTCAGTGTGGTTTCCGGTCCGGTCGGTCTACCATAGACATGGTGTTCTCCATACGACAGCTCCAGGAAAAATGCAGAGAGCAGCAGATGCCACTATACATTGCATTTGTGGACCTTACAAAAGCCTTCGACTTAGTCAGTCGCAACGGGCTATTCCAAATACTGGCAAAAATTGGATGTCCCCCTCACCTACTTGCCATCATCAGACAGTTCCATGAAAATATGCTTGGCACAGTACAGTTCGATGGAGCTAAGTCAGAGGCCTTCCCTGTCAGCAGCGGAGTTAAACAAGGTTGTGTACTCGCACCAACACTCTTCGCAATATTCTTCTCTGTACTTCTTCGATACGCATTCAAGGATAGCAGTGAGGGAATCTGGTTACATACCAGAGCTGATGGAGGACTTTTCAACACTGCCCGCCTCCGAGCCAAGACCAAAACGACGGATGTCCTAATTCGAGAGCTACTATTTGCGGATGATGCGGCACTAACAGCACATACAGAATCTGGTTTGCAACAACTCGTGTCAAGCTTCTCCAATGCCTGCAAAGAATTTGGTCTGCAAATCAGCTTGAAAAAGACAAACATCATGGCCCAAGACACTCGACCTCCTCCTACCATAAATATCGATAATGAAAACTTGGAGGTTGTGGACAGCTTCACCTACTTGGGATCCAAGGTCTCCAATACACTGTCCATTGAAGAAGAAATAAACAGCAGAATTGGCAAGGCAGCCGCAACAATGGCTAAACTAAATAAGCGGGTCTGGCAAAACACCAAGCTAACGGAGAAAACCAAACTGTGCGTCTATCGAGCCTGTGTCATCAGTACACTACTATATGGGAGCGAGACATGGACCACTTATACATCACAAGAGCGTAAGCTTAACAGCTTCCATTTGAGATGCTTGCGCCACATCCTTGGTATTAAATGGCAAGAAAAAGTGCCTAATAGTGAGGTACTAACGCGTGCCAATACCCAAAGCATGTTCTCAATTCTTAGTGAAAGACGCCTGAGGTGGCTAGGACATGTCAAAAGAATGAGCCCCGGCCGCATCCCGAAGGATCTCCTATATTGTGAACTTGCTTCAGGAAAGAGGAAAACAGGTCGCCCACGCTTGCGATTTAAAGATGTCTGTCAAAGGGACATGAAAGCAGCCAAAATACATACAAGTGACTGGGAGTGTAAGGCAGAAGACCGATCTACGTGGCGCACAGTTGTCAAAGAGGGCATCATAGTAGCCGAGGAGCGAAGAATGGAGGAGGCTGCAGACAGAAGAGCTAGGAGAAAGGCCAAAACATTTGGAAGCACAGAACTCGTGTGTAAAAACTGTGGCAAAGACTGTCACTCAAGGATAGGACTGCACAGTCACTCGAGGAAATGCAACCCAACCCAACGGTGATGCACCATCGTCTCGCGAGACGGAAGGATGCCGGATGCTGTTCATTTCAATTATCATTATTTACTCTAAAAACATTTTAACCGAATTACTTAAAAGTAAGTGAAAGCTATAAAGCCTTTTCCCGTGGAGCTTTACTATAGCTTCCACACAGTCCAGCATTTAGTTGGTTATTTCATGGCTCCCAGGCGTGGCCTGGGGGTGGAGGGTGGCTAAAATGCAGCCACCCAAGGCTCAGCGTCAAAGTAGAGCCCCACACTAGATTTATTGAGTAATAAAATCTAAACTCAAATAGTCGGCCTCAAGTATTACACTCACCTTAGGTTTCTCGTATAGCTGAAGCAACCTCTCATATAGCTGTGGCAACCTCTCATATAGCTGAGGCAACCTCTCATATAGCTGTGGCAACCTCTCATATAGCTGAGGCAACCTCTCTTATAAAGCTGTGGCAACCTCTCGTATAGCTAAGGCAACCTCTCGTATAGGTGAGGCAACCTCTCGTATAGCTGAGGCAACCTCTCGTATAGCTAAGGCAAACTCTCTTATAAAGCTGTGGCAACCGCTCATATAGCTGTGGCAACCTCTCGTATAGGTGAGGCAACCTCTCGTATAGGTGAGGCAACCTCTCGTATAGCTATGGCAACCTCTCATATAGCTGTGGCAACCTCTCATATAGCTGTGGCAACCTCTCGTATAGCTGTGGCAACCTCTCGTATAGTTGAGGCAACCTCTCTTATAGCTGAGGCAACCTCTCTTATAGCTGAGGCAATCTCTCTTATAGCTGAGGCAAACTCTCTTATAGCTGAGGCAACCTCTCTTATAGCTGAGGCAACCTCTCTTATAGCTGAGGCAACTTTCCGATTTAGAAGAAAGTATCTGGAGAAAATTAAACTATAAACTTTCTAGAATCAACATTTCTTTTGATAATTATAATTGAAGTTTTTTTTTGTTCGTGCGATAACGCTACTTCTCCTCCAATATTTTTGCGAAAATAGGTTAACTATTAACCGCTTAAAACAAAGATAATGGCATGGTTGTAAGATTCTTTTAATTCACAAGTATAAGTTGCGTTCATTTAAGGTAACGTAACATTATAACATTATCGAATCAATCTCTGTAAATCCCCATCATTTCTTTGCGCGTGCGTCTTGCCAAAAATTACGGCCGTCAAATGAAAGTAAAACGCAAGACATGAAGCTAATTGTGTGATTAAAACAATCAATTAAAAATTTTATGAACTGTTGTGTTGGGACTTCTATTCCCCGAGAGACATCCACCGATCATCGTTGGCGTCTGCTCTTCCTCCAAGGGCATAGGCAACCTACGAGAGACATTCAGGCAATTCTATCCTGGGCCAGTTTCTCCAGGATTTTCCATTCATGGCAAAGTCTCTTGATGTCTGCTTCCAATTCTCAGCGCCAAATGTTTCTTGGACGGCCTCTTTTTCGCTTACCATGTGGGTTCCTTTTTGTATAAGAACCAGGTTTTCTTGTGTATGACTATTCCACCTCAAACGCTTTTGAAGAATCTTTTTCTGAATGGGCTTCCGTTTTGTCCGCTGCAACAGTTCACAGTAACTAATTTAGTACGGCCAGTGAATTCTGAGAATCTTTCTTAGACAATTGTTGATGAACGACTTGATTCTGGTAAGGTTTACAGCCGCTGTTCTCCATGTCTCGTCTCATATAGCAGAGAAGGTTTCATTCTAACGTTAAAATTCCTTACTTTTAAATTGCTGCCTAAGTTGTTGGCGACCCATACATTCTTGAGTTATTGGAAGGCTGCTCTTGCTTTTCCGCTCTTTATTTTGACCTTCAGCAATTGTACCACCTTGTTTATCTACCATGCTGCCAGGGTAAAAAAATTTGTCCACCTTCTCAAGGGCTTCAAGCATGATGGGTGATGTACTGGTGGCATTAACCTTGAGGATTTTACTCTTCCCTTTGTGTATGTTGAGACCTATGCTAGCAGAAGTGGCGGCGATCATGTTTGTTTTCTCCTGTATTTGTTGGGTATGTGCAAGAAGGATAAGGTCATCAGCAAAGTCAACAGCATTAGGTTGATCCCACAAGATCATTGGATGCCATTTATTTTCTGCTGTGTAGATTTTTTCATCTCCCAGTCAATGGCGAACGGAAACAGGAATTGTTGACAACAAGCAAACTTATTTCACACCAGTATCACGTGGAAAACATCTGTCAACTGCGAACTATGACAAATCGGCAGTTAATTCCTTCGTAAATGTTTCTGATTATACAAACAAAGTTGACATAAAGCGGCGAGTTTCACTCTAGGGACCGCTCCAGAATGATGCGTAGTGTCTCAATCTGGTCAGTTCAGGGTCTGTTGGTCATGCACCTGAGGTTCTACAGCATTTTTCATCCTGTTAAGTAGTACACGGTTGAAAACCTTTCCTGTGATGGACAGCAGGGTGATTCCTCTGTAGTTTGAGCAGGAGCTTAAATCCCCCTTGTTTGGGATCTTGATAAGGTATCCCTCTTTCCAATCGGAAGGCACTCGCTACTCTTCCCATATCTTCATAAACAGAGGGTGCAGCATTTCCACACTCAGTGCATTTGCTTGGATGCCATCAGATCCTGCAGCCTTTCCATTTTTAAGTTGCTTAATGGCCCTGCTAATCTCATCTTTGGTAGGGATATTGTAGTCAATTAGCAGGTCATTATCAGCGTGTTCGATATCTTGTGGATTCTTTAGTTATGGCCTGTTTAAGAGCTCTTCAAAGTACCCCTTCCACCTCCCTCTCTACTGCACATCACTTGATATGTTGTTTCCCATTTTTTCCTTCACTGGTATGTCTGCCTTGCTAAATTTCCCAGATAGCATGTTAGTGTTATCAAACAGTTCCCCCATGTGTCCCTGGTAAGCTGCCTTTTCTGCTTCTTTAATAAGTATATCAACAAATTTTTTCTTGTCCCACTTTTTGCTTCTCTTAACTTATGAACTGACCCATGAATAAAGAGGTTTAAGTTTTTTGTTTTGATTTCACCATGTATTCCTGTATCTGGAATTTAAAAAAAGAAACTTTATCATAATTTAATTGTTTAGGACGAGGTAAAATGTGCCGACTGCACTAAGTTATAGGAGCTCACATCGCTGGCTATCACCCAACGGCAGCACCAGCTGAAAGCGTACAATCTGTTAGCGGATTTTTGAGTGTAAAGAAGAGATTTTAAATGATATCCCCATCCCCGACCCCTAGCCCAACACCATCCACCATCCATCCAAACCAGGTTGAGTATTTTGTCGGGGCCATTTTGTCGGTGAACCATTACCGTAGTAATTGTTCAATGGATGATATATGATGACAATTGCTACTCGACGTAGAAATGACGGGCTCCCATGTAGTTTCATTTTTTTACATTAAAAAAAAATACTTTCTCAGTTGCTTTTAGGCAAAGGCAATATATTTTTTTTAAAAATAAAAACTCTAAGATATAGCAGTGTTGTGATATTTATTATAGCTTAACAATTAAAATTAAGTGATTTAAGTCAATTTACTTGTCTCGTGTCTCAAATTAAGTGCAGACAAATGTAGACTTTAAAATAAACTATGGCAGATATACAGTGCCCATATCACTGTATTTTGAATTTATCGTGCTGTTACCAAGAGGAAGAAAAATGTGTTTATAAAAATGTTTTGTTCAGTTTAATGACGAAGTTGTAGTCTTGTAAAATCATTTAATTAATGACAAAATTAAAAACGAAAATCGCCTTCCATACAACAAATGGTTATAAACTGCTCCATTAACCGCTCGGCTACCGGAGTAAAAGGATGTTTAACAGACTATTAAAGCTTCTGGTTACAACTTGCCGAACATCGCCGGAGCTGTCAGTAACTAAACTTTCATGGATTTTCCAAGCGAAATTTTTCGTTATTAACAATGGAATGTTGACTGATTGGTAAAGCCACCCTTTAAAACAAATCATGAGAAATAATAAAGTTTTTCGGGGTTGTAAAATTATGATAATTTTGTATAGTATATTATAGGGCAGTGATGAAAAACCTTTTTGGTTGCAACATGCCGCATGCCCATAGTTTGCCTTAAACCCACTTATTTAAAGCTACGTGTCAAAACTGCAATGAAACCCGAATCAGGGGGTTTGATTATCTAATATTTTAGTCGCGTGCTGGTTGAAGGCGCTATGTGTGCCGATTGTTGAACGCGATCTATAAGTTTAAGTTCGCCATCACTTGTATAGGGAGACCCCGATAATTCAGAGTTTTGAAAGAGGGGGGGGTGTTAGACGTCATCACTTATGATTCACGTGGTTTAAAAGAGTCTCGTTCCAGTAAGTTTAACTATGCTATACCATAGGGATGATGATTTCTCTTCGACGAGGCTCTTGTTTATAGGATTATCATCTATCTGGCCAAATATAAAACATTAAAAATCCCCCCCCCCTTTAATGTAGAGCCGTCTTATGGCATTTGCCTGGGGCCCACGCGCATAGGGGCCCTATGAGAATATGTTTGTTAAATATATATTATGTAAATTTATTATTTTATTCCTGCAGGGGGAGGTGGGCGCACCTTTTCTTTGTCCAGGGGCCCAGCACTATTTCTTTGCCCAGGTGCCCAGCACTATTTCTGTGCCCAGGTGCCCAGCACTATTTCTGTGCCCAGGGGCCCAAAATGGTGTAATGATGGTTCTGATCTACCTGTATTTTTAAAAAAATTAAAAATTTAAAATAGTAATTTATAAAAACAACAACTTTTCTTTTCGTCTTAACAGCAACAGCCTTGGGGGATCAGCGGTTTGTGCCTTCAAGTATACCGACGTTCTGCGCTCGTTAGACGGTCGCTTCAAGGCACAAGAGTCTCCAAATCATAGATGGTTACCAGTACCCCCTTTATACTCACCTGTACAGCACCCATCTAGGGTACGTTATCCACAGCCCCGCGGTTTCGCTTTCAGCACGGGCATTCAGTACATCACAAAATTTGATCTACTTCACTCTGTAGCAGAACAAAGGCCCAATCGGAAACCGTATGGCGAACAAAGCGCAGATCAAACCAAATCATACCAGTGATAGCCGATAGCACAAACAGAAATTCTTATTTAACCATAGCTCGTTTCTCATATCTCATTCATTGTAATAGAATAATTATTAAGTTTGAAATGAATAAATTTGTTACTAAAAATAATTTTAAAAAAATTCCATATATTTTTATTAAGGAGAGGCGAAATGGGTAACATTGAAAGAATAGAGAATGCCAAACGATAAAACGTTCCACTAAGTTTTGTGAACTTTGGGAATTGATTGCTCTAAAAGGGTTACAGGATTATATTTTTTGGAAGGGGTTATGAGGCACTAGACGTTGGGTTCCTTTTTGACGGTTCGAGAAAGGTTTGATATGACAGAGAAAGCGCTCGTTAATTTCTGGCAATCGTTTACCTGTGCACATGATTAAAAAAGGATTTTTAAAAAAGTTTTGAACCTCATGGCTAGAAACAACGACGTTTTTCATTTTTTAAAGAGTATCCCTAGATTAACTCTCCATAAAAAGATTTTTAGCCTTACGTTATTTTACCTTATCTCATCTTAGCTCATCAATAATCTTGTGTATACAAGGAGAATATGTGAAGTATAAGCTACAATAAGAAACGTGAAATTGTATGCTTTTAAAGATGCCCTGTACTATTTTTAAAGGTGCAAGTTTTTTGATACAAGGTGATATTCACTCTGCAACAAAAGTGATCCACAATTCCTCATACAGACCGTTTTCTTTCCTCTCAAAATAACATAACAGTGTGAATTTCGGGGTCATAACATCTCTGATGTGGAAAAACAGTTCATTAAGGAGAATAAATTGTTGAATGAAAACGTCTTTTGTGCTGGACCATTCCCCGTCCTCATCTTTGAAGGCTTGAGGTAAACTGATCGATCACGTTGACACTTATCATAACCACATTGACACTTATTATAATCACATGAACATTTATTATAACCACATTGACACTTATTATAAAAACATGAACACTTATCATAACCACATTGACACTTATTATAATCACAAGAACACTTATTATAACCACATTCACAAAGCAATGCCTACAGATCACGATTCGTTTTATTAATTTGTACAATTTTGATTAGGGCGAAGATGACACAGATTGCTGTTGACTGGCAGGTCAGGACTCCAAATAATCGTTTTTATGACATCATTTTCTTAGGCACTGGTGGGTATTTGTCTCCCTTTTATTTGTTGTGCTTGATAATGTTACCCTTTGGATCTCATGGTTGGTATCAACAATGGGTGACCGTCATCTGACGAGAATTAGGCATGAATGGCTGGCAACAAAGTACATTAGCAATGTAGCATCTACTGAGTGTCCTGATTGTGTCCAAGGAGCAGAAATCTATGGGTTAAGCAATATGAATGGGGTCATTGAGAGTACAAACTACGTGTGCATTATATGTTTGAATGTGAGATCATAAATTAAAATAAAAGAAATTAATAAAGAAGAGTGTGTGTTAGAGAAAGATAGATAGATAGATGGATAGATAGATAGATAGATAGATAGATAGATAGATAGATAGATAGATAGATAGATAGATAGATAGATAGAGAGAGAGAGAGAGAGAGAGAGAGAGAGAGGGTAAAAGTACAGATATAGGAGTTCAGTGTCACCTGTAGTTTCCTCTAGCTCCGGGATTTAGACACATTAATGTACTTTTAAAAAAAATGAATTTAAAATAAAAAATATCTCTGTAAATAAGACCGTCAAATATAATGCTAGCAACGGTTGTTTTTGAAAATAATTTTTTGTTAGTTGGTAATTGTTCCTGGAAATCCTCAGATAGGGTAACTAACAATGAATTAAAAAGAACAAATAAAATACACACTGCGAAAAGAAAGCAAGCACCGTGTAAATATTAAATGTCTTTCTACTGGAACGTTTTGATTATCAATTCTTTAATGTTTTAAATTTATTTGTTTTAAAGAATAATGTTCGTGACTTTCTTAGTCAATCGGCTTATCCTAGTGCTAGTGGCAACAGATAGGTACGTCTCAGTTGATGCAACAGGTGAAATATATTAGGTTTAATTTTAAAAATCGTAGGGGCATTGGGGCCTAGCAAATTGGAACTAAGGAAAATGGGAATACACAGCTACACCCACTCGTTTTGGCTATCATTGTCCATTGATCGCATGTGTTGGATTCTGAAAAGTATTATCTTTATATAAGTTTTAGCAAACTTTCAACATTTAAAATAAGAGTTATAAGGATTAGGGAATTGATTGTGGGCCCTTAGCAAATACAAGATGAGGAGGGGAAAATGAGTATTTCAGAAAAAAAAAACTCGAATAAAGATAGATGTATTTTATGAAATTGTCAGCTTTGAATGAATGAAACAATGCTTTTTCTATAACACTAATACTGTCCGTACCGAGTGAACATAATGTGGATGAGACCCCAAACAGGCTTATAAATTAGTAAATGGAAAACATGTAAACAGGCTATGAGTTCGCCTGACAGGAAATACAAAAAGCGAACGTTTCGGCTAAGAGGCTTCTTCAGCGAACAAACGTATATAAAACGAATATAAAGAAATGAAAAATAAAAACTTAAGTGCAGTGAATCCATGAGTCAATGACAGCCGAAAGAACATGCTCTTTCCTCTCCAAAAACTCTATCAAAGAAAAAGTCTTCAAATGTTTCTTTGTTTTCTCATTATTTTCATTCTTTAACAAAATTTCGGAAAATTGTCCCACACATTTTGCGCCACCGATTCTAAGGAGCGGACACTAAGGTACCTCCTCATGTGTCCATCCACAATTTAACTATTTCATACAGTCTTATGGTTTTGAAATATTTTTTTTTTAAAATATAGTTTAAAAAATTGTTTCGCTTATAATTTTTAACACAATTTTTTTGTAATCACAGCCTTTTTTTTTTTTTAAATTCTTGTAAACTAAAACTTTATAAAATTAATGCTCAAATTTGAAGAAGAGATAAAAAAATCACACAATATCGCTGCAGATGACGGCAGAATGATCAAAGGGTACAACGGAGGTCAGGGCGCCCTAGCCGAGCCCGTGATTATCGAAGACATCCAGGTGCTGCCACCGGGAGAAGCGGTTACTGACATGAAGCTGCTCCGCGAAGAAAAGCTGCTCGTTGTGTCCTCAAAACGGATGGCGGTCACCATCTCGGTGAGCCGATGTATCCGGGCCGAGACCAAAAAGTGAGTCGTGGAGGGTAGAGCTATTCAAGCTCTAGTTATTTTCGAAGCACAGTTTTCCTTCAAGTCAATCTTTATTTGAAAGCAGAGGCGTCACTAGGTTTCGTGTCACCCTCTCACGACTTACTCCATAGAACTCCTCCGTGTCTTCCAGTGCCAAATAACGGGAATATATAGAATTGTACACTTTGGTGTCTCACCTTGTGATGGTGTGATCAGGGGTGGCCCACACCAACCGCAACCCCTAGTGACGCCACTGTTTGAAACCTAGCTACTTGTACATGTAAATACGTTCGATATTAAAACCTAAGGTTTTTAATATATATTTATTTCAAGGCTGTTAACGATAAATTAAAATTTAATCGCTAACTTTTGAAAAATTAAAGATTAATTAATCGTTAATCTTAATTAAAGCCAAATGTTAAAATGTATTATGTCATAAGTAACACTAATTTAACGCGCTTGTGGAGAATATCAATAACGCTGTATGTCTCCTTTATATGTCATATTTTAACCAACTATAAACAAGACAAGTGTGTGGACATTATTTGCTTCAAGTGTTGAGCTTGTCTAATCGACAATATAACCTGCCGAGCTGCACAATCATTCACATGGATTGAGTTAACTGGTATGCACAAAATGCTATTGGCAAGGAATGACATTAAAGTATATATGTGCTCATTAGGTTTCCACCATAATAGAGGGTTAATGGATTCAGGAACTTTCATCTCCATTTGTTACGCAATAATTCCTCAAAAAGAGTAGTCATTTTCTGTCTCTGAGTCAGACTCCATTACTGCCATTAGCTTAATACGCTTTTCATTTGGTTTGATTAGTAGGCGAAGTGTTATAACCAAGGTAGGAAAACTTCATCAACATTTCGAACATTTCGTTAGTCAACAGTGTTCGTATAATTTTTATGTAATCGTCAGGAAATTTATTATTTATCGGCCGCTATTTTTTGGAATTATTAGTTTTCTTTTTGACTTACATTAATTTAAAGTGATGGGTCTATTAATCGTAAAAAATAATTTAATCGTTATAATCGAAATAT
>MUZC01000032.1:1476534-1521728 GCA_002072015.1 Radix auricularia | reverse complement strand
GTCTGTCTGTCTGTCTGTCTGTCTGTCTGTTCCCCAATAACTCAAGATCCAGACAACCCAGTAAAGTGAAATTTAGTAAACGTACACACAATCAAATGGAGAAGGTTCTTAAATAGGTTTCGTTCCATAAATTCACACTCATGGGCGCCGGGGGCCCAAAAACATTTTTTTCCTTATAAGAGCTATATAAAAAATGAAAATCAACAATTTTTCTATTTCACGGGCAGCCAGAAGCATGAAAGTTTAGGAAATTATTGAGTACGCTTCTGCAATGGTAAAAGGCAAGAATATATTTAAATTACCTCTTTCGGGGGGCTGGGGGCCAAAATTTAGTTTTTTTCCCTTATATGAACTAAATATAAAAATTAAAAATCACTAATTATCCTATTTTAAGGATATGTAGAAGCATGAAACTTTGGCAAGTTGTTAAGTAAGCTACCCCGACGATATTTTGCAATAAACAATTTTAAACTTCCCACTCATGGGGAGCCAGGGGCCCAAATGCAGTTCTTTTTTTTTTTTTTTTTTTTACTTATATACACTATATAAAGACTGAAAATCACCCATTCTTCTATTTCCCGTGTAGGTAGAAGAATGAAACTTTGGGAAGTTGTTAAGTACACTCTATTAACGCTAATTTGCTAAAAAGAATTTTTAATTTACTACTTATTGGGGGCCGGGGCCAAAATGTTGTTTTTTCTTATATTAGAAACAAACTCATCACTAATTCTCCAATGTACCGTGTCGTATAAACATGAAACTTTTGGAAATAACTCTACTGGCAATAATGGCAAAAAAATAGAATTCTCACTTATGTGGTGCCGGGGGCCCAACTTTACTTTTTCTTAAGTGGGCTATATTAACAAATTGTAGACAACGAAATACAATCACGTCTCAAGAAAGATCAGGTTTCTGATTAGGTGGAAGCATGTACCTTTCGGAAATTGTTGAGTACAACTTGTACAACTTTGCAGTGGTAAAAGTTGAAAAAATATTTAAATTATCACTTAATGGGAGCCTGCTATATAAATATTGAAAATCCCCGATTCGACAATTTTCTGTGTAGGTAGAAGAATGAAACTTTGCGAAGTTGTTAAGTACACTCTCCTAACACTAATTTGCAAAAAAGAATTTTAAACTTCCCACTCATTGGGGGCCGGGGGCCAAAATGTAGTTTTTTTCTTATATAAAAAACTACTCATCACTAATTCTCAAATTTACCGTGTAGGTAAAATTATGAAACTTTTGGAAATTCTTGAACATACTCTCCCGACAGTAATGGCAATCGTTCAATTATTCCCACTCATGGGGGCCGGGGCCCAAAAACTTTTTTCCCCCGTCATTTGAGGTATATAAAATTGAAAATAACTAATTCTCCTATTTCCCGAGTAGGCAGAAGCATGAAATTTTAGGATATTGTTTAGTACCTTACCCAAATTATAACAGGCGAAAATATATTTAAATTATCACTTTCTGGGGTCCAGGGGCCCAAATGTTTTTTTCTCCTTATATGAGCTATATACAAATTGAAAATCACTAATTCTAATTCCCGTGTAAATAGAAGCATGACATTTTGGCAAGTTTTAAAGTACATTCTATCGACACTAATTTGCAGAAAAGAATTTTAAAAATCCCACTCTTGGGGGCTAGGGGCCCAAATGTAGTTTTTTCTTATATTAAAAACCGTCTTTTCTCTAATTCTCAAATTTACCGTATACGTAAAGACATGAAACTTTTGGAATTTATTGAGCACTCTCCCAACAAAAATGGAGAAAAATTCTTTTAAAATTCTCATTCAGGGTGGGGCTGGTGTGCCCAAATCTATTTTTTCCTTAAATGAGCTGTATTTCCCATCAGGTGAAAAATATTTAAATTATCTCTCTAAGGGGGCTGGGGCCCATTGTAGATTTCTTCTTTATATGAGCGATATAAAAAGTGAAAATTACCAATTCTCCTATTTCCCATTTAGGTAGAAGCATGATACTTTGGGAAATTGAGGAATACATAACTGCAATGGTAAGAGGAGTAAAAAAAAAACTCCTCTGGGGGCCGGGGCCCAATTGTATTTGTTCTGATAATATAACAGACTCATCACGTATTCTCTAATTTTCGGTGATGGTAGACGCATGAAATTTTGGGAAGTTGTTGAGGAAGCATTCACGATGAAAATTAACAAAGCAAAATTTTAAAACTCCTGCTTATGTGGGGCCAACGTTTATGAAATTTAAAAACCACTATTTGTCCTATTTTCGAGTAGGGAGAAGTATGAAATTTTCGAAAGTTGTTGAGTACACTTCTGCGATGATAACAGACGAAAAAAAATATTTATAACACTTATTGTGAGCCTGGTGCCCAAATATAGTGTTGTTGTTGTTGTTGTTTTTTACTCATATAAGTTATATAAAAATTAAAAATCTTTTATTCTACTATTTGAAATAATGGGAATTCGGAAAGTTGTTAATAACACTACCACAATGGTGCAGTCTTAACTGGTGTGCCAGAGTCTTGGGATTGCTGGTATAGAATTGCAGACACTATAGGCAATTGTATTTGACCTGCTTTAAGATAAATGTACTCTTTTACTTCATGGAAATAAACAAATAGTACGCTTCTACAGAAAACCTCATTTAAAACCCTTGCGAAGCCGGGTATTGCTTCTAGTATATATATANATATATTAGGGCTGTTATCGATTAAATTAAATTTAATCGTTAACGTTTGCAAAATTACCGATTAATTAATCGATAATTTTGTTAAGCTAAAAATAAAGATGTATGACGTCATTAAACTGAAAATTTCAAGGGAAGTAATAAAAACAGGCAATTGGAATTGCATTAAGTTTTTTTTAAAAATAATTAGCACTGAAAACAAGTTAAATAACGTATTAAAGTTGAGGCACTTGAATTAAAATTTCAAATTAGTTTTATAAATATAAAATTAATACAGCTATATAGAAATTGTTTGATGATTAGTAAAAACATAAAGATCATCTTTTTATCCCAAGTGGTTCGAAAGCTATGATTTTGTTTCTAAGACCTCAATCTCTTTTTTCACTATTTCATTTTACTTCATATTTTGTGCCCTTTTATTGCATTTTTTAAAATGCTTATAACCTAAGTATTTAATTTCATTAAATTTAAAACACGTACTATTGTTAGGGGATATATTTTAAAAATAAGTAGTTCAATATAATGTCAGTGAATTTAAATTTTGTTATTGTTAAATAGTTTTAAAAAAAAAATTTTTTTTTAAAAATATCATTGTCTTTATAAAACAGGTTATTTTAAAGTATACTCTTTCTGAATTCTCTTAATGGAGAAATTTGTACGTAAAAAAATAATGATAAAATAAAAATTATTATTAAGTATTTATTAAAAGAAAAAAAACATTTTTCTATTTTTAATAACTATTTTATCGATTAAAATTATTTTAATCCATAAAATAATTTACCGATTAATCGAGAAATTAATCGGTTATTTCCGCAGCCCTAATATATATCCCTTCAGATTTATAAGTCCGAAAATTAAACAAAATGCGTTGACCAGCCCCCACCCCCCATACAGCCCCCGATGTTAAAACTGTCATACATTCACACACAAATACGTAAATTGTCTTTCAGTGACTTTCAGGATGCAAAAAATAATTCCTTTGTGTCAATCAATCTCCTCAGGGCGTGCCAGCTTCTTCGTGATCCTTATTGTCCTTGTGACGAGTGAAGGCTCGTGAAAGTCATCGCCTCTTTTGTTTACATAACAGCGTTTCAAGATTGGACAATTATAATTACATTCAAAATTCGATTGTTAGATACTCATTCGCTATTAAATTAAATTACCGAAAATAATTCTTCGCGACTTTACAGATTTGTCCTGTTAAATTGAATGAAACAGGGTGTTTTGTGGTGTGTGTGTGTGGGGGGGGGGGGTATTCGATGCTGTGCCGGTGTTGAAAATAAATCCTTCCCAGCCCTCACTCCCACACACAATCAACCCCCTACCCGAGGGATCTATTTTTTTTGTATTTCTCCAGGGGAGAGAATCTTTTCATCCAGGTTAAAATAAATTCTCACCTACCTGTATAACAATGGCTCCCCAAAAATTGTTCCGCCCTTATTTCACTTTCAGTTGGACGCAAAATGATATCTCAATAATACACGAACATGTCATTCATAGTAAAGAGAAGGCTTGGCAAGGCATAAAAGAAGACGTGTGTCAGCTACANAAACAAGGATCTCCACGATAATGTTATTTAATAAAATTAAAATAATGTATATAATGTATAACAGTAACAATAATTCATTCAAGATCCGATGCTTCAATCATCAAATCAGCAATTAATATATATTTTTGTTCTTATCATCGTTATACTGTAAACTTATTTTTAAAAGGAAAAAAAAAGAATGGAGGCGAGGCCGGGGGCCATACTAAAAACTTACCGTACCTGATGACACCAGCCTTCGTTACACCACTGATTGTTTAAAGTTGTGACTGGATTTGTATTATTATTGTTTTTGTTAATAATATTATTATCAATATAATAATAATTTTTATTATTATTATTTCTCAACATTTTTTTATTTAACTTGCTATTCTGTGTGAATGTCTGTCTTTTAGCGATTTAATCTCGCAAAATCATTTTGACGCACTTCGCATTGCTCGATTGAGCTGAAATTTAGCAGACAACTATATGTTCAGTGTCAGTACAATTCATTTTACATATATGTGTTATTTAATGCTGTTAATTCATATGCATTGGTGTTGCATTTTTTTTTATTGTTTACTCAACAACTGTCTTCGAGGTGATCAAAGGGAATTTTTTTCTTTTATTAAAAATCGTATTACTTTTTGAAGATTGAGCATTCATTAGCAATTGTAATTTTTACAACCCGGCGGAGACAGAGACATAACAATTACATTTAAAATAGTAAAATAAAAAATTTGTCAATAAAAAATGGTCAAAATAGGATTTTTAAGAACACGACTTTACTCCAATGCGTTAAAAAGGAGAAACTAAATTATTTGCGTATATCATGTACACATAAATAAAAGAGTGGGCGCCATGCATATTGTTGGTAGAGATTAATATTATACATCCTTTCAAGGTTGTTCAGTGAAGATTTATCTCCCTGAAGATTTATCGTACAAGCAACATTTTCTTGTGTTCTCTCAACCGGGAACGGTCTTAGCTATTGTCTGGCCCTATGCGGCTTAATATGCGAAACAGATTGCGCGGGGCCCAGTTTGGGTACGAAAAGAGAATTATTAAGAGTAATAAGTAAAGTTTAAGATAGGCGTTGTCTATGAAAATGCGAGGCCAACTGTGGTCGCAAATGTTGCAGTTGGCCTAAGACCAGCCCTGATCTCAATCACCGCGCATCATGGACACGCTGTATAAGTTTTAAAAATGTATGCGTTTTGACAGAGATTGACACATACATCTGTTTAGTTATGTATGAGTCAAAGTGGAGATCATTTTTAGTACCCAAACCATTAACTTTCCATGCTTGTCGCCCACTTTTTATTTTTATTTTAATAGATAATCGTATTCGTGAATGATGCATCAATAATATAGATTATGTTACACCTATATCCCAAGATTTTATAGACCCCTGTCCTGTTTACCAACTACAACTTCAAGATAATTTTGAAACAAATTAAAATCTAGAAACACACAACTATAGATTCAAATTTCTATAAATAATGTATTATTTCAAAAATAATGAAATAAAATAAAACATCATTTGACATAACGGACAATGTTATTATTATAAAGTTCCAGTGCCATCTACAAGATATAGTTGAAAGAGAGAAAAAAATCATTTAACGCCTTTACATGAGATTTCAAAAAATTAACCATATAGCATTTAAAATAAAATGTAAGAGTTCAATGAAATAGCGAAGCTTGCTTTCTAATTAATGCATCGGGTTTAAATATCACTATTTATCATCACTATTTAATATCACTATTTATCACTATTTAATATCACTATTTAATATCGAGAAACCGCACACGTGATATGTCTCCTAATCTCAAGCAATAGATTATCAATCTTTTCTTATGTAAAATTTAAATTATTTTTTTCAAAAATAATTAATAGAGAGAATGAAGTTGAAGTTGGCTACAGAAAAGATTTATTATATTAAACTCAATTTATACCTGGAAAAAGGGGAAAATATGTATGTTTATACAGATAAAAACCATGAATGTTAAGCATACAAAAAATTCTGAATCCTCTTCACAGTTAGTTGATGGAAGCATGCATGTTTTTTAACAAAAAACTTTTTATTCTTGATACTTGAATATAATTAGCTTACCAATGCATTGCGCCCTTGAAGATTTTTGTTAAGAACGTTTAGATGCCTTGTGACATCAAATAAAAATGCCTAATCTACCAGCCAAGCGAGATCAGATTGTTCTGGAATTAGTTGTTCCTAATTTTTCTATGAAGTGCACTATTTCTTTTTAAGCGTGTAGAAGCGCTGAAGTGTTGCTCCCCGGCTGGACCATCTTACATCTTTGTTATACACGACATCATCGTATTCTCCCTGTATGTCAAGAACAAACTGCTGAAATGAAACTGGTAGCGAAACAGGGCCTTAGAGCGGATACAGTTAATTGTTTTTATCAATGGTTAAAGGAACAGATCCCATCTAAGGTGTTTGGCACACAAGAAAACTTGTTGATGAATGATACTGTGAAGTTTAAAATCTTTGCCAGCATCTTCCCTGACTTTGTTAAAGACAAGTTTTGATAGTTATCTGTTCTCACCAATCATTAACGTCATCAACAGCAGAGCAAACAGAAACAACTAAATTTTTTCCCCTAGTATGGTCTTTAAGACTGAAAGTCTAGTAATTAGTAAACACTAAAATTTTATTGATTTTGCCACCTTTTCAGGTACGCAAAACAGAATAAAATTTGCACTTTTAAAAATTAATATAATGTTGTTACAGAAATAATACGTCCGTCAAATAGTTGCTTAACATGCTGCCGCGGGCCGATTTTGGCGCGCGTGTGTGACTTTGGACACACCTAACATAAATAATAAAAAAATATGGGTATACAAATACACTACAGTTGTATCTTAAAATACACTTTTATTCTCAAAATCTAATGTGAATTACGATTTATTTCCCCGTAATTTCAGCACCTAAAAGCACCGGTTCGCATATATTTAATCAGTTGCGTTATTCTTCGGAAAATGTACGTGATAAGATAAGTTTTGTTAATTTCTTTTAAACGCTTTTGAAATTTAATTTGCAATACCATGAACAATATATTAACTTGTGTTACTAAAATAAAATATTTTTTTTCAACTTTAACTTTCTTTTACCAAAAATTAAATTCAAATAAACAATACATTTAAAAAATTATATTATTTATTTTCACCAAAGCTATAAAATTAATTTATTAATATTAATAAGTCAATCTTTAACTAACGGGTTAAAGTCGCAATCGTTAGTATTCTTTGTCACACATACTTAATGTCAGTGGCACGCCACTTGAGTTCGCCCTAGAAATAGGGGTAATATGGACACATTTACAATAAGATAAATTATGTATTTTAAACCCGCTTTTCGATTCCTAATGTTTCTAACTGAAGTTGATAACTTGAAAGTACAAGTAAAGTCAACATAATTAAAATGTACTTAGTTACTAACATAATCATAGAGAATATCACTAATTATAAATAATTTTTTCATTGATAAATTTTGGCCCTAACATTTAACAATTTATTTTCAATATTTTTTTTGGACAACTCATAGTCCTAACCCCTGACGCTGCAGAGCATAGTTGGGTCAAGTAAAGAAGTTACCGCCCACTACCATAAAGACCAGTGAAGACAAGAGAATGTCAGGTGATTGTTATATTCATAATTGTTGGATGACATGTAGCATTCAACTAACCGAATTCATGGCAAATGTTTTAGGGCTATCGGCCTTGTGGGGGCCCATGTCGATATCACGTCTGTACAAGGGAAACAGTGCACAGGTTCCTGGTGTAATGTAAAAACTCCTGCGGTCCGCCATGCTAAAATGTTTGAGAAACACTGTGTTAGATGAATTTACCATTGACATGAAAACAAGAGCAAGGATAATCTATAAGATAGCACGTGAAATTAAAACTGATGGTTAATGTGCTAGTGATAAAAATATTATTTTTAATTTCAGATAATAGAATTACATTTTACTTTTCTAAGCGCAGAAATTTTGATCTTGTGAAAATTGGTCTTGCAAATGAACATTGAAAAACACCAGAGAGTATGAGTAACCCGTCAAATAGCAAAATAACATGTCATACTTCATGTCTTTGCTGAAATTGATGAGACTGGTTAAGATGTCTAAGTAACCACGAACAGGGGCTGCAATCAAACGGGGGCCCTAGCCAGCCAGCGTTTCTTAAAATAACATGATTGCTAGCAGCTAATATAAGACTGTAACTAAATATTGATAATGAAAAAATCGCCAGTATGTTACAGCTGAATGTGAAACGAAAATTAAAATTTTAAAAATCCACCATTGGAAATCGATCCAGAGACCGCTGCATCACGAGCGTTTACTCTTCCACGCAGCCAGCGGATCTTATCAAATTAAGACATTTAAAAAATATAAACGATAAATTATAATATGTTCTCTTAGTGAGCCAATCAAATAAAGTTTTTTGATTATTAAGGCTATCAGGTCTGATTAGCGATCAGTTTAATAGATAAGATTTATACAATTATTTTATTAATTATATTTTCAAGGGTTCGTGAAATCATTTTTACACTGTTATTATAAAATATAAAAAGTTTGGAGGCCCCCCCCCAAAAAAAAAAACAACAAAAAAACCACCGGGGGCCCCTGGCTATAGTGCGTTCAGCGCCCCCCCCCCCCTAAAATCCGGATAAGACCACGAACAATAAAATTAAAACTGTCTGCTTGTTTTGTACACATTTAAATCACTAGCACGATATACCAAAACGTCTTTGTTCAAATGAAATCGATTACTTTGGAACCCATTAATTTTGACCACGGTTAACTCACTTATCCTACATGTCGACGCCTTAAAATAGATAACGCTACATTCTCTTGTTGGATTTTATCATCGGTTATGTCAATGTTATTATGTCACTTACTCGAAATATCCGGAGAACTAAAAGGGGTCAAATTAGCAAATGACTACGGTTATCTTGTCGGTCACCACCAAACTAGAAAACTACGCTTGAGGTGGTACCTTTTTATGATTTTTATCTCATTTTATCTGTCACAGACGCTCCTTGGTTTTCCTGGTTTCTTCAAGAAACCCATTCCATGCCCCGAATGCTTGACGTGAAGAACGAACATTATTTTTATGTGTTTGCTCTTGCACACGGAATAAGAAAGGTATTTTTATCCTTATGTTTATCTCAGTGTTGTATTAAGTTATTTTTGAGTTGTATTTCTAAATTAGAATTGATTGCTTTATGTATTATTATACTACTTTACTCATGGTTCTTCTATCGTCTGGTGTTTCAAGTTTTAATGATTTAACTAATGATGCTATTCGTGTAAGTTTTGAATACTCTCACTCTCCAGTAATGAACCTGGCAGCTCTTTATTGAATTTGTTCTAGTTTATCAATGTTTTCTTTGGTGGATAGGTCCAATACAGAAGATGCATTTCTAGCACAGGTCTCACCAAAGTTTCTTTTTATAAAGCCTAATGTTTTGTTTGATTTTTTAAATAAACTTCACTAATATGGCGATTCCATGATAGCTTCTCATTTATTATTAATGCTGAGTATTTTGCATCTTTAGTTTGGATAAATTCATTTGTTTCTCTTTCTTTGTTACTCCTAACAGTTGACACTTTTCTGTGTGGAAAGACATTATCCTATAACTACTTAGTCTCACATTTTATCAATTCATCTAAGTGTTTTTGTAAATTTTAGCTATCTTTTTCCGATTTAATTGCTCTATAGATTATACAATCATCAGCAAATAAAACAACTTTTGTTCCTTTTGAGAGGATGTTTGGTAAATCTATACTAATAAAAGTGAAAGCCCTCACTGACTGACTGAATGATTCATCGCTAATTCTCCAACTTCCCATGTAGGTAGAAGCATGAAACTTTGGGAAGTTGTTGGGTACCCTCTCACAACGAAAATTGGACAAAATGAATTTTAAAAATCTTGCTCATGTGGGACTGGGGGCCCAAAAACATGTTTCCTTTTATGCGCTCTATAAAAATTGAAAATCACCAATTTTCCGTTTTCCCGTGTAGGTAGAAGCATGAAACTTTGGAAATTTTAGAGTACATGCTCTCGACGATAATTTGGAGAAAAAAAAACAACGTTAAATTTCCCACTCCTGGGGGTCGGTGGCCATAAAAAGTTTTTTTTTCCTCATGAGATATATAACAATTGAAAATCACTTATTCTCCTATTTCCGTATAGGTAGAAGCATGAAACTTTGGAATTTTTTTTGAGTACACGCTCCCGACGAAAATTGGCAAATTCATGAGCTACTATTTGCGGATGATGCGACACTAACAGCACAAACAGAAACTGGTTTGCAACAACTCGTGTCAAGCTTCTCCAATGTCTGCAAAGAATTTGGTCTGCAAATTAGCTTGAAAAAGACAAACAGTATGGCCCAAGACACTCGACCTCCTCCTACCATAAATATCGATAATGAAATCTTGGAGGTTGTGGACAGCTTCACTTACTTTGGGTCCAAGGTATCCAATACACTGTCCATTGAACAAGAAATAAACTAAATAAGCGGGTCTGGCAAAACATCAAGCTAACGGAAAAAACCAAACCGTGCGTCTATCGAGTATGTGTCATCAGTACACTACTATATGGGAGCGAGACATGGACCACTTATACATCCCAAGTGCGCAAGTTTAATAGCTTCAATTTGAGATGCCTGCGTCACATCCTTGGTATTAAATGGTAAGACAAAGTGCATAATAGTGAGGTCCTAACGCGTACCCATAAACAAAGCGTGTTCTCAATTCTTAGTGAAAGACGCTTGAGATGGCTTTGGACATGTTAAAAGAATGAGCTTCGTCCGCATCACGAAGGACCTCCTATATGGTGAACTTGCTTCAGGAAAGAGGAAAACAGGTCACCCACGCTTGAGATTTAAAGATATCTGTCAAATGGACATACAAGTGACTGGGGGTGTAAGGCAGAAGACCGATCTACGTGGCGCACAGTTATCAAAGAGGACGTCATAGTAGCCGAGGAGCGAAGAATGGAAGAGGCTGCATACAGAAGAGCTAGGAGAAAGGCAAAACATTTGGAAGCACAGATCTCGTGTGTAAAAACTGTGGTAAAAATTGTCACTCAACGATAGGACTGCACAGCCACTCGAGAAAATGCAACCCAACCCAACGATGACGCACAAACGTCTCGCGAGACGGGAGGATGCCGAATAATTTGTATTATTTCATCGCAATGTGCAAATAGAATTTTTTGATAAATCGCTCCATTTAAAAAAAATATATAAATTCTCCCATTTAGCACCAAACGCACTTATTCAATCTGAATAGATTCAAAGGAAGTAGAGTAGTTGGTCGTTTGCGCTGAGGATTACAATAATTGGATAACTCACTGAGGTTTTAACGGAATAAATTATAATAACGTAACAAAGCTACCACTTAGTCTTAGGTTCTCATGATAAATATTAGATTATTAGGTTTTTAGTTTTGAAATCGTATTGTTTAATTATTAGAAACAATAAATCAGAGGTAAAAATTTCGTTGATCTTTTAGTTTTAAAATGAATAATTTCGGCTACACGTGTGGCACTAACAAAAACTAACAGAAAAATTAACACATAATTGATAAATATTTCTTACCTCTTGATCATTTACATTTTTGAAATAGTCTTATGATCTAATTAATCAATACTAATAAAAGGCTTAGCCCTTACAGAGTCAATGACTGACAACTCACTCATCGGTAATAGTAATTGTCAGACTTCCCGGGTAGCATGGACCATGAAACTTTGAGATATTATTGAGTACACTCCCGAGATGGCAACTTACAATTCTTTTATTTTTAAATTACCACTGTCGGGGGAGGGGGGCGGGAGGCAGTAAATTTCAACGCTAACTGAGTCATAATTTGCCGCTGCGTTGCGCAGGTATTTCGCCAGTTTTCCAATAAATAATCCAGGAAGCCAACGAACTTTAAGAAAATGATTTATTTTCCTCAAGAAAATTTGGCACATGCTTAATCGCACATTCAGCAACCACCAATTCTCACTTAAATTTCTTTTTCAGAGCTGCTCAAAACTTAATACCATTCTTTGATGATCGTCTCCCAGTAATAAAAAATAATAATTATATTAAATATTGATAACACATACATGAAATGGAAAAACATGAAAATCAAACAACCTTTTTTTTTTTTTTTTTTGTAGAGTTAGTCTAATGTTGATAGACTTCTTATAAACAATTTATAGCACTCTCTATATCAAATAAAGGCAACAGTATGGTATTTATGTCCCGCATATGGAAGTTTTATCCATTTCAGCATGCCCGGTGACTTTTAAGATTCCTATCTTCGATGCACCATTTAGTATGACTGAGACTGTTGGGTGTCCGGCCCTGACCTAAACAATTACTCAAGTTTATGCACATATACAAGAAAAAGGACTTCTTTGAACCGTCTATTTATTCAGTATTATATTTACAGATGTCCCTGGTAATAGGTGTTGCCTTGCTGATATTGTTCGTCACAGATATGGTCATGACTCTCGATGCTAGTAGGCTTGCAAAATATATCTCAGTGAGCTCTGGTAAGTCTGTCTGCATTGAAGATTAATTCTGCATTCGTTAACTCGTCATACTTTATCACGGTTGTGTTTCCTCATGCCTAAAGCAATTGAAAAATATTGTTTTCTAGATGAAAGAATGCAGAAACTTTAATCTCATTGTGGAATTCGGAGACAAAAAAAATTAAAATAGCATATTTAGATGGCCGACACTTAAAGGTTTATTAAACTGGTTAAAAAAATGTACGTAAACTTTTAGGACACTTCTTTAGAAAAAATAGCATATTTGCTAATTATGATTAGTATTTAAGATTTTCGTTACATATTTACACTCAAACTCTACAGAGGGTGAAATCCTGTCGGAGTTTCACAGTCCTCATAATGCAGACAACATGAAGATCCTGTACCTACATGATACGGTAGCATTCATCGGCGGCATGTAGGCAATTTTATTTTCAAAAATTATATAATTTTCCGTGCACGCTTTGTTGATACTTTTTTAAAGAATAATGTTTAGAGGGGTAGTAAGTGTTTATGACGCCCGGGGAAGGTCAAAAAATTTCCCGCCTCTTCCACAGTTTTCAAAGACGTAAACGGCATAGAATTTTGACTAAAATCCCACTCTTACAAAAAAAATTTCCTACAGAGTATACCACCTCTTCAGCCACCTTTTAACTTTACTTTTAAACATATTCTGCGGTATAAAAGAAGAGTGTGGATAATTAAGTCACTAGAAAAAGTAACAAATTTGGCGGATGATCCAACGCATCTTAAGCTTTGAAGATTCTTTTTTTTATATATTTTTTTTTAGTAATGTCGGATTCTTTTTAATAGAGACAAAAATAGTGTTGTCTTGGTTTGACATATTGTTAACGAACCCTTTGGTTTTATCTGGCAACAGGAACAATTTTTACCACTTTTCACTGCTGGATATGCGTCTCATCAGCGTAAGTAGTTTAAAGCTTAATCTCTCTCAGTAAAGTATACGTGAAATCCGCACTGTTGGTGTTATATTGTAAGAGGGAAGATTTATATTGTTAACATAGGGCGAGATCTTACTTCATAAAATCTGAGTTCGCCATACGCTGATTTTTTAATTTTTTAAAAAAATTTATTATTTTAATTATTATTATTATTTATTTTTTGATAAAAATAATACATAATAATACATTTTTAAGTGAAATGTTACGTTTACCAGCTTGAGACTAAACCATCATATTGTTTGTGTACAGAGTACACCATGAAAAATGGGTGATAACCTGTGATAATAAATACAGGAGGTATTTATAATTATACATCATCGTTTTCCTTTCGCCAAACAGTTTTGGTGATCTCGGATCATGAGACTGTTTAAAAGAATTGAACGCGAAACTGTAAGATTAAATTTTAAAATTCCTTGATTTCTATTAGTCCGTAATACTGATATGTACATTTCGGAAACATATTCTATACAGGGGGGCAAAAAAGTAATAATAATAAAATAAATTAATGACTTGATTTATTTATTTATTTTTGTTTTGGTCAATAGTAATTTTTTTGTTTTTATTTCATTTTGAAACACAGAAGACGGAGTGGCTGCCTGACGACGCAGAGCACTGCCGTAATATCGGGAAGGTAACTTATCCCTACAATATGATAATTTTAAATTCTAAAAGATTAGAAACGAAATAAAAATGATGTACTTCACAAGTAAGGAGGCGATATATTCGATGAAATAAAACATACAAAACATAATGAAAGAAATTGAAAACAATAAATGTAAGTAGCTTTTCTGAACACTGGTTAAAGCAAAATAAATGTAATTTATTCGCTATTTAAAAGTCAATGAGCTTTCTGTGGATTCAATAGGTCGGGTGTGACAACTACATACGCGTTCTGGTGTTCGAGAGCAGCAATGCTATCCTCGTATGTGGAACCAATGCCCATAAACCTGCATGCCGCAGATATAAGTTTGAGGTAAGTGTTTGCTCACGGTTCCTGCATACTTGAGGTGGACGTATGGTGCATGTGCCGTATGCCGCAGTGTCAGAATGTTACAAAGGTACACATTTGATTCTGTTCAGCTTCTACAAAACAGCACATCCGCAAATGTCTTTTTTTTCCTTCTTTTTTTTCGAGAATAAACGATCATCTCCTATAGTAGTTTAAATGAATGGAGGATACAAATAAAATCCAGTGGCGTTGCTAGGGGAGGGAAGTCCAAATTCTAATATCTCCCTGGCCCCCAATTGAGGGGACGGCCAAATGAGTGTACATTATCTCATGTCGTGTCGAATTTCAAATTGCATTGCACCCCCAAAGAGGCCAAGCCACCCCGGCACCCATATCCCTAGCAACGCCACCACAGGAAATATAAGGCTTAGGGACTAATTTCTATAAGTCTTTCAAACGATAAGATTACAGTTTTGTTTAGCTGGTTGAGTTAATTGACGTTTGTTTAGGCACCAAAGAATTTACATAAACGGCGAAAAAAATACTATCTGATTAAAAACTAGAATAATTAATTAATCATTATTTAATAGACATTTGGTGTTTTTCTTTACCCTCCAGAATAGACTAATAACTGGCTTTGGCGCTGGTCCATCGGGCGTTGGGTTGTGCCCATTTGATGGAACGCATAATTCTACATTTTTATACAACGGTAACAAACTTTTTAACATTTAAAAATGTTGTTGTTTAAAATATATGATTAGAAATCATCAAAATTAAAGAAACGAGTCCCTATTATTTTTTTTTTTATCATACGATAGGTATTTAAAAAAATGTTACTATCTTATAAAAAACAATTCCACTGTCTAACGAATATTTGAGGGTTTTTTTTTCCTTTCCGCAAATACTGAATCAACCCATGTGTCACGGCCGAGGCACCATTTTATGTAACGTGGGGACCACTTCCTCGAGATTGCCCCATATAGCGTGTCCCCGTGGGCTTGTCACACAGTCTCCTCTCTCACACAATAATTCATTGCATCCATTAAAGTCAGGGTATAAACTCTTTAAAAACAAAACATTCAATATATATATACACAAGTATGTCACAATGTACGACAGTGATCTCTAGAATTCAAATAACTCCCATTTCTCTCTTCGTGCATATCTCCACTTCCATCTACACAGCTCGAATCCCGTGTTTTCTCAACTCGTGAACACACAATACCGCTTGGACATTGTCCTTTATTTGACCCTTACACACCACCGCCTTCCTTTCATAGCAAAAATGTCTCACGTGACAATATGAATATAAAAAAAGTTTTCTTGTGCATGGAACACTAAACTACGACCCGCGGACTGAATCCAGCCCGCATCTTCATTTCATCAGGCCTGCCGACGGTACTTGCATTTTCTTGATAAATCGTATAGAAAAAAGTGGGGAAAAAAATACTATGTTGTGACACACTTTAAATTTAAATACTAGTTATAAAATACTTGCATAGACTTTCTGCTTGTGTTTACCGTTTACCATATTTTTTTTTTTTTTTGGAAGAGCACCATCTTTGATGTAAGTTTGAAAGTAAAGTTTTCAAAGTTTACTGGACGGTTACGCTATTGAAGTTCGTAAACTCTCCAACTTTCAACAATCTATCGCCTCGCCACCATTTCCATCTCCGGACAAAAATATAGTTAATATATAAAAACATTATGCAATTTCCCGTACTTCATTAATGGAAGAGTGTTAGACTTCAGCCCCTAAAAAATTACTCCATCACACGAACTGACAGGAGTTTTTTTACATTGTCATCTTTTTGTTAATTAATTAATTTTTAAAAATTATTTTAAAACAATACATTTTTTGACTTGTTAAAAATACCCAATTCTTTTAAGTGATTTTAAATAAATTTACATCGTCATCTTTCATTATTTTCATCAGATGGGAAATTGTATGTTGGGACCGTGTATGATTCTGACGGAAGGTATTCGGTTATGGTTAGAAAAAGTTCAGACGACAAGGTGATGACCACTTATCCGCGTGATGTACATTTTCTAAACGGTGGGTAATATTAACTTCGTTATTGGCTTTTCTGTTCTATTGTGTCATTCATTGCTTTTATGTTTCCCAAGTATCCAGATGGAGCTAAAAGAGGATTATCAAAAATGTCTACCGCGTACTGTCGAAATGTTCTAATATGCGCAGCGTTTTCTTTTTAAAACCTATATTCATTTTGTCAAGTAATGGGTTAAGGAAACTTTCCTTTTTTAAAAAAATAAAAATTTTGTTTATTTATTTAGTTATTATTGTTTAGTTCACAGTTTTGGTGTGTTTTTTTTAATGACCAATAAATATTTTCAAACTAGATGAAAATATTACTTTTCAGCCTCGGATCCTTATCTTGGGACTACGAGCTACGTCAGTAATATGTCTTTAAAATAATTGATAAATTATCTGAAATCTGAATATAAAGTAGCGGTGAAGCGAAGCGAGTCGTGCAATCAGATAATGGTGTAATGCACTGACAGATGGAACACGTTTACAATTACTAAATGGGGCATTTAAATGTAAGCTTAAGTCATATAACAATATATATGTTATTAAAGTCAGTAGTGCATGATAACCTTAAAGTGGGAATAGGTCTCTAAGGGTTAACGTCTAAGTGGCTAGAGAGATGTCGTGGTAAATGAGTTAAGGGCTAGAAGCTAGGAAGATGATTCTTGACATAAATTTCCTTTCTTCACAGTTGCACATTTTGTACGCTTTCACGAAATGGATGACAAAATGTACGCTTTTTTCCGAGAAACAGCTCTAGAGATAACTGGAGAGGTAAATAAAAAAAAAAAATAAAAAAGAGGTGAACAATTTTTTTTCGGATTCTTTCCATTTAGTTATGAACTCATGAACTCTCTTGGTGTAAAAAGGGGACAGGTGGGGGTGGTGGCGAGGTCACTCATTGCTGGAGTGAACCCCAGAAAACACGTGAATGTCAACAACAGACTACAATACATTTATATATAGATAAACTAAAAGTGCATTAATTTTATTACGGTACATTTGATCGATCTGGACTTTTGTTACAATGCATTGTTAGGTAACACGAAACTATGTACAAAATTTCAGCTCGATAGCATGACGGAAAATTTGTCATTTTTTACTTTTGGGGACGACGGTGAAGTTAAGATAAGGGATTTAATAAGACAATGGCGTATCACACGCCAACTGAATCTAACGTCCTGCCTCACGCGAAACACACGTGATTACTGACTTCGTTGTTGATTTAATTAACACACATTTTGTTTTTCTTCACTTTATAAATTTCATAATAATTTTAAAGCTCATAACTCTAGCAATTTAAAATATTTTTTACTAAATCTCGCGACACACCTGGAAATCTCTCACGACACACCAATGTGTCACGACACACAGATTGAGAAACACTTATCTAGAAATTCAATTAGAATAAAAGATGGAGGGTTGGTTGCAATCCCCTCCCCTCCCCCCCGGTTTCTGATAGTTGGCATATCAACTTTTAACTGATTGTCCTAAATATTTTCCTTGATATTATTTTCATAAAATTGTTTCCCAAACAATCAATTCCACATAAAGGTTGTGGTTTCTCGGGTCGCCAGAGTGTGCAAGAACGATAATGGAAATAACTTCAACTCCTTCTACAAAACGAGGCTCTCATGCTACCTACCGGGCGCTGATCCGTTTTACTTTAACGAAATCCGTGAGTAGCTTTAGTTGTTTAAATTGGGGCTGGTAATGATTTTTTTAAAATTTTAACGTTAACTTTTGATAAAATGACCACTAACTTCATGAATTAATCAATGATATCTATGAAAGCCAAACATCTAAATGAAAGTAAATAAAACAGGTATTTGACTTTTGTGTGTTTTGTTTAGTTATTTCTCCTGCCTCATAGAAATAGAAAAATAATATTTTGAGTAAAATGTATTTTTATTAAATCCACGTATACATAAAATAATACATAAATTAATAAATTATATAATTACAATGGAGAAGTTTGAACGTTAAAAATATATATAAATTATAATTAATTAATAATAAATATGGTTGTAAGGCGCTCGCTTCAGCGCCCACTTTTGTTTTCAAAAGCCCAAGTAAATTTCCCTTGTCCGTGGTGTAAATACAAAATATTAAACTTCATGAAATGTATTTTATAATTATAAATCCTCAAAAGCACTTTTCACATCGTTCCCTTCTCCAAAAATAAAATAAAAGCTAAAACTTTGACGTCACATATTTTTTTCTTTCGGCGAGAAACACCACATGTTTTTTTAACTGTTGTGCTATGCTCATCAGCGATACAGATCCTGTGATCTGGGCTATTAATTATTCTTTAATAAAAAAAAATGGAATTTTTTTTTTATAAATTAGGGCTGCGGAAGTTAACAATTAATTTCTCGATTAATCGGTTAGAATGTTATCGATTGAAATTATTTTAATTGATAAAATAGCGATTAATTTTTTTAAAAAATATATTAAACATTTTTTTTGGATTTATAAATAAACAATTAATTATTAATCATTAATAATAGTTTTTTTTACGTACAAACTTCTCCATCTAAAAAAATAATAATAATATAAAAAATTTAGAAGTATTAACTTTATAATAAGCAGTTTTTATAAGAAAAATGATAATTAAAAAATTATTGCTTTTACTTTAAAATAACAAAATTTTAATCCATTGACATTAAATTGAACTACTTATGTTTTTTTTATTAAATACTTAAGTTATGGGCATTTTTATGAAATTTTCAGTTTAATGACGTCATAAATCTTTTTTTCAGCTTTAATAAAAAATATCGATGAATTATTCGGTAATTTTTCAAAAGTTAACAACTAAATTTAAATTAATAGATAACAGCCCTATTATAAATATTTTCTTAAATTTAAATATAGTTATTATTGCTTAAAATTATTTTAATCCATATTTATTCGATTTATTTTTTAACAATTAATCGAGAAATTAATGCTTAATATCCACGGCCCTAGTTTAAATCACTTATTTTGTCAACTGGTCGTTAAGATACGTTTTACATCTATAATATTTTTTTTTACATTTTAAAATGTTCAGATACAACAAAGCATCAATTTTTAAAAAAAGAAATGTTCCATTGTAAAAACCTCGTTCACGTCTCAAAATATAACTGGTACCTTTGGTGCATTTTAAAAATATTTTTATAAGAAATGATGACGCCTGTTTGTGTAATGAGCAAATAGGTCCTTGATACGGCAAAGTCACGTCTGACAAACAAACAAACACACACACAAATTAAAGAGATAGTATCTGTGGAGTGAAGCCTTTATACTAAACACGCGCGAAATAGAGTGTGAGTTGTCACTACGCTTATTTGGTGAGCAACACATGATTTAAATCGCAAAAGGCACTCAGGGACAGAACGAGGTCAATACTGGCTTTTTGATATAGCAAACCATATTTTGTGTAAAAAGTTTAAATTTACCCGATAAAGGTAAAGTTTCACGACATGTTGTGATTGAGAAAAATCAATGTTATAAATGTCTAACTTATTGATTGGTGATTGATAAATAAATAAAAAACGATAATTGATTTTGGTGGGTATTGTTATTCTTATTTAAGTGTGTTTTTAATGTAAATGTTTATATTGATTGAATGATTATGATAAAGTTTTAATATATTTCATAGAAGGGAAATAAATATACGGTGGTGCACCTCGAGTGAATGGTTATCGCTCTTTATCAAATAAACTGTTTATTTCAATGCTTTTATTTCGTAAAATAAATAAAGCAGATAGTAAATATTCTCTTTTCCGTAATAAAGAATCAATATTTAAAATGTAAATTCAAACATAAGAATATAGAAAGTATTTTGTTATAAAACTACATTTAAAGGAGAATGGTTTGATCCAAATGAAATATATTATCTATTACATAACATTATCTAGAGGCAACCAGTGGTTTTGGATTGGGACACTACAAGTCCATCGATAACGAAAATGATCGCGTAAAAATGATCTATGCGGTGTTTACCACAGCCGAGTAAGTATCGTATCTATTGGTTTCAGCTTTTTTTTAACCTTTGGTCAAAGATTGAGATAGGACTGAGATAAAACAAACTTTCATGCTGACATTATAGTTGTGATTGGTGCTAGATTATGACGGACAAAATGTTACTGACACTTAAAGCATTTTTTGTTCCGATCGCTGTAAGTCTACACTACGGTATTCAATACTTTATGTAAAACATTATATTTTATGTTCACGTAAGGCTTACATATTCTTTTGTGTTTTACTAAAATGTATGTATTTTAAACCTTCTTTTGAATGTGAAACTATCCTTTGATGTAAATCCCGTAGATACACACGCAAAAACACATACGTAGACACAGACACACACACACAATTTCATATTTTCGTTTGCTCAATTTTAAATTAATCATAACTCCATCCGCATATCAAAATATCCTTAAATGTACATCCTAAAAATACACACACACAGACACAAAACATACACACACACAGAGCCAAATGATATATATATATATATATATATATAAAATCTTCATTGCTCTTTCAGAAACGCTCTCGTAGGTTCAGCCGTTTGCGCGTTCAAGTTTTCTGATATCACGAAACCCTTTGAGGGTATCTTTAAAGGACAGGAAAGCCCCTTTCATATTTGGTTGCCTCTCAAAGAAGAACCAATACCGTCGCCACACCCCACCAAGGTAAGTGGAGTGCGGAGAGTGCCTGAGAACACGATACTGGCACTATTTGGTTCCAGCTTGAAGAGCAATTTGTCAAAATCACTGCTGGAAGCGTCATAGGACGAAAATTCTTATTTGTGAGCAGCCTGCCCGATCTCAACCAATGTACTGCTTAGATCAGGTCCAATAAACCAATGTCCACATTATACTATTGCTGGCTAGACCAAAATGTAGCCCGGGATTAAACTGACCAGGCCGAACTATACCCTCACGCATGCCCGGACTTAGACTTGATTGGGCTCCAAGCTATTCGAGATAAGGGGGCCCTTTTGAAGTCCAGATATTCTATGTCAATGCAAAATATGAAGAAAAAATCCGAGGGGTCCAAAATGGCGATGGCTTTAAGCTATAACTTGTTTAGCAAATAGGTAAATCCAGAACTTCTCTCAGACAAGAGTATATCTCTTTAAGCCAAAAGTATCCCCTCCAGGCCTGAATATAATCCTCAAATCATGACTTTCCGTTGATACATCAACTCAAAATGAGCACACCTGGTGGAGGCATGTTTTTGTGGTATGAAAACGGTCATTGACAAAAGAGATTAAGAGTTAAGTTGCGACGTTCCAGTTTACCATTAGTTTGTGAATGGTAGGCGGATGGAAAGCCAGTGAGCAGTTTAAAACTGATCTATCAAGCTGCCTATAATCAAGATCACGATCTCTCAACTCTGGCTTTTTCATCGGACATTGCCCTTGATACAGTCCACTTATAGAATTAATTATTAGAAGTTACCATATGTTAAATACCTTTCATGTCCTGGAAAGGACCGATCATATCAATGCAGACTTAGTTCCTCCATCATCACAAAGGCCACTTCTTTCAGTGCTCTATGCTTAAATTTAGCTTAGATTCAGAGGCTCTGGGATTACTTTTCTTTTTCATTATATTTCAATAAAAGCATTTAGAAAGTTTGGCTATTTCCTTAATTCTTTCAAAATTGCCAGAATTTGGGTTTGCAAAGAAAACACATGGAACTTAAATTATCTTATTTATTACAAACCCTTTTTCTATACGGCAATGTCCTTTTTTTTTTTAATTATCCAGTCTTTCAATTTTATTTGAGTTTTAAATTTTGATAGTGAATTCATTTTTTTGGTTTTTTTAGGTAACTCATTTCACGCCTTAATGCTGTCTTTTTCTAGCATCAACATTAAATAAGACTTGCTGAAATTTTGAGTTTTGAGCTCCATTTCCCCTTGCGATAAATTGAGTTTATATATTTGAAAAGTCTGTCCTGTATGGATGTTTGTTGAGTGTACACAAGCAACTACACCTGAACCATAGATAGAGAGTTTGGGTCTTTTTAAAATATGTTAAGGAGATCCCAAGGATGTGCGCGGGCCGAAAATATCCCCCTCCCCCTAAAAAAAAAAAATAATAAATATTTTTTTACTGAATTTCCTGGGGGAGAAAAAAAAAAGAAAAAAAATGTTGGAATTGTGCTTGAATACTAATTCGATTTTTTTTATTACTAGTTTCTAAAACTTATATACAGGTAGATATATCTCTTTTTAATAGAAAGTAAATAATAATAATAATAATACCATAGATTAAAAAAACATGTGACAAAAAATATTTCTTATTTTTAGTGTAGGGATGCCAACACACCGATGACCCCAGAATTTGTGAATTTTGCCAGAACTCATTCACTCATGAATGAAATCGTCAAGCCATGGGGGGATACCCCGGTAGTTTTATTCGACGGTCCTCGGTGAGAATGCAGCCTTTGAAGTCATCGTTTTATATTTTTAATTTTATAGTCTGGGTATTGTTACGATAATGTTGAAGTTAAGATTGCGCTATAATGCGCCTTGGTATATGAAGTAGGTAAGTAGGTGCTGTCCAGAAATTAGGGGATTCTGTGATCATAAGTCATTTGTAGAGATTTTTTCAGGATAGAACTTAGTCAAGCCAATAAATACTCATATAGAGAAAACCACAACTCAATTTAAGTCTGTCGGCATTTTTAACCTTCCCCTAGCAAAATGGCGCTTTTGTTGACTTCTTGGAATGCGTTTGACAACTGTTAAAAACAAAAATAGCGCGAGAATCCTACACTCAGAATATGTTAAATGATGATGCCCACCAGATATTTTTTTTAAAGTGTTAATGAAAATGGATATATTTCACTTATTGTTATTCAATTTTATGTGTGAGATTGCGATTAGGACACACTGAAGTGATATGAAAAATATTGCATTAGAAATGAAAGGTATAATCATAACAGACTTTTGAAACCTTTAACCTTAAGGATCTTCATCAAGGAATAGATTTGAGTATTTAAATATAAGAAATGTTTAAAATTAAGATACTCTGGTATAATTTTGCATTGCTTCGCCGAGTTGGGTGGGGAAAAAGTGTGCATGGTTGGGGGGAATACATTGTCAATCTAGATGTTTCTTATCTAAAATACACTAACTTGAGGAACCAAAAATGTTAATTATAAAAATAATATTGATTTTTATACAAATTATTGACTACTTTATGTAATGTCAGTGTATTCTAACAATGTATGGAATTAGATCCAGAAATCCTTCTACTTATGTCTCTGTGAAAAAAGGTCTGTTTTTTATATCGCAAGATTTTTCCCGTAAAAAGATGAATTTTGTAGTTATCTGCATAAATAGCTCAATTTATCGAAGATGATTATACCACATTAAGCCAACATTTTGTTCTTGTTCAGTTTTAAGCTGACATCCATGGCAGTTGACTGGCAAGTCTTGGCATCTGACGGGCGGTATTATGATGTCCTTTTCCTTGGAACAGGTGAGCACATTCAAGGAATTATACTTCATATTGTGTAGTCCCGTAGTACTGATGACCTACTGTTACTGCTATTACTACTGTTGAAGCAAAAACTATTACTACTACAATTATTTCAGCAAGTAGAACAGAAACAGCTGCTGCTACTACTTCTACTATTATTTATAATAAAGATCAATTGGCAGAGAAAGTAAAGTTTTTGTTTTCTTCTAAACGCCCCCTTCCCTCATCTTCCGTCTCCCGGCATAAAGCTGATGGCAGGATGTTAAAGGTTATCAACACAGCTCAAGGTAACAATGTCAAGCCCATATTTATTGAGGACATTCAGGTCCTGAACCCTGGGGACGCCGTGGTGGACATGAGGCTGCTCCGTGACGAGAAACGGCTCGTGCTGTCCTCCAAACGAAAGGTGGTGACCATCTCAGTACATCGTTGTCATAAGATGGAACTGTACAGGTAGTGTTATGTCTCGGTGAATAGAGATAGGGCATTAGAAATGTGTTTGGGAAAAGTTGGCCTGTTGGTATGGTATGTTATGATTCGGGGAAAAGAGACGAAAGATTTGTATGGGAATAAGGAACATTTTTTTTTATTTTAGCGATTCAATTGACCACTGAATAGGTTGCCTTAAATATATTGGATCAAACTCTCATGCGACGAACTAAAGAACAATTTCTCAAGTTCCTGCGAAGTACATGAGCTTTTTATATTTTAATGAACCAATCAGAGTCAAACTTAACACGATTTAAGCCCCCCACCCTTTTTAGTATCTCCTCCTTAAGCTCCTAATGCTCAGCCAGAGGCGGAAAATTAACGTGGTAAATTTTTTGTAGCAATAAGGGTGAGTCCATGAATGACGTCACGCGATTTCGTCAGTTTTTTCACGTNCCCCCCCAAATAAAAGCTGTATTTCCTATTAAATAATGGGCATGTTTCAAATCCCTTTTTTTGGGTCATTTAAGTAAGTATTTAGTGCCAGGCTGCACTATATCGTAACACACTTACATGCGTGAAGCAGTTTAAAATGTCATTAAATAAAATGTAAGCAATCAAATATTTAAGTGGAACTTTTATTTTAAGAAGCGCGTTTTGACGTGATACCTCTCTCCTCCTCGTCACACATTATCACAAATGTGTGACCCCGCTCCCCCTGGGTGCGTGACGTCGTTTATGGACAGCCCTTAAATAATAAAACATGTCGTTGTAGCTAAAAAAGATTCGGGGAAAAGGTAAATAAGTTTTAAAACCCTGAGCTTTTATTGGATTTAAACAAGCACAACTACACATTTTATTAGTCAATATAAGTCAATTTTGTGGTAATGAAAACAAGAGTTTCCTGATAAGGAGCACTTTGTAAACTAATAATGAGACTGAGGTAAAACAGCTTACTGACAACCGATTCCAATCTGCTAAAGTTCTGTATGCAATAGTTGGTGAAGTTCCAAAATATTTTTTTTTAAATAACTGGTACAGCTGGAAAAGTATAACTATAACTATATGAAAAATCTGTTTGAATGTAACATGGTTGATAAAAGATTTTGAAGAAAAGTTTTGTAAAATACATTTTTACTAAAATGCCAAGACATTTTTTTTTTAAATGTAATATTCACTCATTTTAATATTAGAAATTTCAATGGTACATAGTTGAATAAAAAGGGTAATTATAAATAGTAGTCTTTAAATCTTTAAATCCCTATTTTTCTCATTGCTAACATCGCAGCCTTTCCATTACCACCAAATCCGTTAATATACCCATTTTGGTTAATAAGAAATGAATGTCGCGTTCCAGAGAGAAGTCATGTGACATAAATAAGAGTTAATGCCAGAACATCCGGACGAGAAGCAGACAAAGAAAATATCTAGAAATAATATAATTTATAATACAAATTTTGGAATAAGAAACTACTATGACAACTTTCGTTATTTTTTTAAAGTTAAATTTAAGGGAAATTAATATTTATAAATTTATTATTTTTTGTGCGTATGAAATTTGTGAGAGAAAACATTTTGTTTTCATTCTCGTCTCTTTGCAGTTTATGCAAGAAACTCCAAGACCCGTACTGCAAATGTGTCAAGCATGGCTGAATCAATGAGCATGAGCTCATAATTAATAGACTTTAACATCCACTGTTTAAGGCTAAACGTCATTGTCACACTGTCTTTGACAATTAACTATTCATTAGAATTGTTTTATATTTTGTATAATATAAAAATTGCTTGTTTTTTTTCTTAAAACTCCACCCCCCCTTCCGGCCCCGACCTCTCCCATCCGGGGATTCCACTTTTAAATAATCCCATAACGTTTTGTGTGACAAGTGTCTTTAAAATACACCTTTAACATGAACAGTGTAGGAAAGAATCACGTTTATATTTGATATGCCATGATTGGTTGTTTTTTAAATAGTTCTCTGTTTTTTTTAAGTGTTCAGTAGATTGTTGTTTTCACACGATTGAAATACAATAAAATTGTGCAGTTGTAATTGAATGTAAATTGTATAAGTTCCAACAAATGTCGCGATGAGAATCTAAGCAAACCTTTTTGGCTAGGCCAATGATCACTAAATGGTGAGACAGAAACAACAATGGGATAATGAGGTACAAAGACTCGTCAAAGGTGGCTCGGACATTACCCACGCCCTTTTCCGAAAAAATTAAAAACGTTTCTATTGTTGCTTAAACGACAATTTCACAAAACTATTGATGTTTACAATTAAAAAATTTCCCGTTACTATTACATAAAGATCTTTTCCACAAATGCAGTCTATGTTGCCGGTATATTACCCATGCTGGACAATCGTTCACATATTTTTAGTTTGTCTCAGCTGAGGTTTCTGATACTGCAGTTGGTGTTTCGTTTGCAGGTAACATGAAAGCAAAGTGTTAGATTAATCGTTACAATTTTTAATCTTTAAAAATTTAAACGATCATACGAGAAATTAAACGTTAATTTCCGAAGCCCTATTTTGTACGTTCTGTCACGCTTACTCATATCCCGTTTGCATATTATTCATTGTATAGCATTGTTTTGTTTAATAAAATAATTTTTCTGGAAACATGATGGTATTTAAAAATATTTTTCGATGTATCAAATGCCGTTTCATTTAATGTTATTTTTTGTTAATGAACACAGTGTTTAGTAAAGGTTTATGTTTTCTTTTATAATTTATAGGTTTTAATTTGTGTCAAAACGCTTTCGAATATTTTATTTAGTATACAAGAACATAGGTGAAAAATCTGGTACGAAATGTGCCAGATAATAATTTGTCAAAACTAAAATGTTTGAGGTCTTTAAAAATGATTTAGAAAACAGAAGATTTAGCGCAACTATTTATAACTAATTTATAAGTATGAGATCTGCATCACTGATTTAATTAGAAAAAAGAAACTGTATTAGTTTATTTGAGAACAGATTTCATGTGAAAAAAGTATGGCCTTCGCTAGGAATACGGTGGTGTAATTAAGTTAACAGTAACAGTGGTCTGCCTAAATAACTTAAATCACAATGATGTACCGAACAGAATCCCGGAGAAACATTAAATAAACATTTCATTAATTATTATTCGTGGAAAGTAAAAGTAAAAGGGTTTACTAAACTACTGACTACTACTACTACTCATGTCCGCACACACTTAATTAAACTCCTTAAACTTGGCTGAACTTTATGACTTAGTTATTGATTAAATTAATTGTAAAATGTAATTGATTCATCCTCATTCACACTGAATCTGATTCACAGAAATACATAGTTACATAATGATAGTGTCATACTCATACTCATAGCCATCATATATTTTAGGTTTAATTTGACTATTCACTTATTCATATTCACTGATAATTCACCTTGCCCTGGCTAAAAAAATTTAATTGTTAAAAATAAAAACCATCGGTACACAAACTTAAATGAATGAAACTTATTGCACATACATTGCCCTTGCCATTATTATCATATCTAAAATGATCATTAAGTGAGCTCACAAGTAGGGCCTATTAGTATTAGTATTAGTTATTTAAACTCCTGACGGTTAAATATAATTTTATTAATTTCATGTAATTTATATATAATAATAGGACATAATAATGGTCTTGTTAATTTTAATTTAATTATCTCATGTTGTTTCTAATTTATTTATCAAAATTAAAACTAAATGTTAAATATGTCTTTTAATTCAATGAGCATCATTTAAATATTTGAATTATTTACTTCATTTCATTACAAAACATTCTTCAAAGTTTCTTTTAACCTTTTGTCTTTATATTAACATACTCTTACTTAAAAATATTATTATTATAAATCTTTTTACTTTTTATATAATTATTTTATTTTGAATTTTATAAATTTAACAGTTATCGCATAGATTATAATATAATTAATGGTAATATGTTCGGTATAAAAAAGATCTAACCATAATTCTGCGTTTCCCCACAGTGTTGAAAAATGGAGACTGACACATTCAGTGGAAAAAGAATTATTGAATTTATTTCCAATAATTTCAAAAAAGAAGTGACATTTGTAAAGTTTTTAAAATCATATGAGGATAAAGTTGCCCTAGTGAAGGAGTCGACCCCACTTTGCCCTGGTTCATTCTACATTTTAAAAATATTTCTGTCAAAGAAACAAAAAGCAATCCATGATGCAAGAATTTCAATTGTACTGAGTTTAGAACAGAAAGGATTTGTGTGTTCCCGTTTTCTAGATGGTGTGAATGGAAGCCACATACAAGAATTTGATACAGGTTATCAAATTATTTGGAACGGTTCACTAAACACAAACCATAGATAAGAGTAGGACGCAATAATCTTCTTATAGAAGGAGCGTCTGTAACAGATAAGATAAGAAATTGATTAGTGTGCAATAAATGTTTTAATTAGAAATTACTATTCAAATTTTAGCTTGATATTTTTTTATTTTATTCAGGACAAGAGAAGCATCTATGTTTGTTTTATACCTATTTAGAAGGTCAAGAATTGGAAAATGTAGCTGATCTCAGTGATCCTAAAACAGTGTTTGAGCTGGGCGCATTTCTTGGAATTCTACACAAGTCTTTAGAAGTGAGCTTTTGCATTAGTTGTCAGTTTTCTAAACATGCATACACTTATGTGTTCCTTTTTGTATAGCTTGTAATTTAATTTTCATTAATTGGCACATAAAACAATTTAAAACATCTAAAACTCAGAAAAGATAACATTTCTCTTACTTCATTATTAAGGAACAGACCAAATGATATGATAAACATAGTGCTTTGGTAGACATTAGAAGGCACCAAAAAAAAATTTAGTTCAAGACCATATATATTTTGCTATAAATTATTCTTTATAATCAATATGTTTGGGAAATATTTTAAATATTAATACCTGTTATTGTCTTTTTAAATGGAATAACTATTTTATGAATTTTGAACAATCAGTTTTGTGTTTCCATCAATCTTCAAGGATGAGTCTCATGAATCTCTGGAGCCAGATCCGTTAGATCCCTGGCTACTTTGTAATGTCCATTTACTGAGAAATCAAGAATGCCTAGCTAACATAATGGTAAATAAATAGTATTAAACTAATTGGTAGATATTTGAGAATTTCTATTAATAAGCATTAGTGAAAAATGCCATAAAATATTTCAGATAATTTTTTAAATTAGATCTTTCAGTCACGTAGACACAATATTTTACTATTTTGATTCTATTGATTTTTTTAAAATTAGGATTCATTTTAGGATCAATCTTAATTTCCTCAAACATTTTAATGAATAAGTTCAAAAATTCTATACATATATTTTAATCTCAGAATGATGAGCTTAGAAATAAAATTGAAGTAGTCATCTGTCAGGCTGAAAGAAAACTAGATTTATCATCAAGATATCTAAAAAAAGGTTGGCAGACACTTCCTTTATTTAAGAAAATAATTTAATTAAACTGTGTAAAATAGAACTTTGAATTTAGACTTTTATGTTTAAAAGTTCCATTGAAATTGATACAATCCACAATTATATATTTGCAAAAAACGTCAGAAATCATTGAGTTAAATTTTTTTCTTAATGTTGTGTATAACAATTTAACTTAAAATTAAGAAAGTCTAATGTTTAAAAGTTGAAAAAGTGTTTATCGTTTCAGGAGTAATTCATGGAGATTTTCATACACTAAATATCATTGTCAGTGACAAGATGCCAAGTGTTTTTATTAAAATTAAAAAAAGTCAAGATGATAAATTTATATCAGTGAGATCTACCAACCAAGACAGCATCGAGTTTCTATTACAGTGTTTGAAGGAAACTAAAAATACATGTTTTGATGTGGATGTTAGCAGTTTATTATCCAGGTATGGCATCATTGACTTTGGGGAAATGATTTACACATTCCAAATATTGGAAGTGGGTCGCATCATAGCTGATCTCATGGTGACACTCATTATGTTCAAGACAAGGGATGCAAACCAAAGGAGGGCGGCGTCAAATCTGGAAAAACCTGTTTGGAAGTTGTTTAGCAGAGGAGCACATGATTTGTGTGAAGCTCAACTTAGGCAAGGTGAGCCTGTTAAAGATGAATCTTACCATGAACTGATGGATTCAAGTTCAAGTGCACAGGGAGACAATGACTTGAGCTTACCTAATATAATGTTAATAGGAGGCTACATTTTAAAAGGCTACCAGACGACCAACAGTGTTTCTGTACAAGACATAGAAGTACTTAAAGAATCTGTGATGGTGTGTCTGGTTCAGTACATTTTGTTGGGTAGGAACTTTTTATCATATATAGTTCAATTAAATTTCAATGCATAAAAGGGAATAGAAAAAAAGGTAAGGCAATAATTCTGAATATGAACATGTTTAATATTAAATAACAAAAGCAATTTTAAGGCAGTTACTGATTTAAGTGTTAATTAACATGTTTTAAATTGATAGCAAAAATTTTTCTTGTGATTTCTGAATTTCAAATTTCACACAGCCAGAATTTCTTTATTAATATGCAATATTATTCTGAATAAATATTTAGCTTCAGTTTTACTTAATTTTAAAATAATATTCCTTACATTGAGCTTTAATAATGGCTTTAATATTATTTACAATGAATGAGAAAATTCCTAATACATCTTAAAACTATTTTTATAAGAATGAAAAATGTTCATGTCCTCTATCAGTTTTTATTTCCTTTCATTGCAGTTGGCAAACAAAATGAGGATAATTCTGAGTGTTTTGAGTATAATAGCCTTTGTCAGAAAGCAGCAGAGTCTTTGCTATTAGAGTTGAGTGATGTAAGTCCAGATACTCTATATAGGGCATGGGCTGCTGCTGCTCTTCAATGTTGATGTAAGCAAAATTAGATGCTGTGAGTAAAAAGCCCATGCAAACTAAACCCCTCTTTTTTGTTTACAATTTACAATATGATTTATTCTCATCAAAATTTAAAATATTCTATTCCTTTTTAGAACACATGATGTTTATAATTCCTATGAAATGAACAATTTACAATTTTAAAATGAATAATTTGATATAAATTTGCATACATTTTTGGTTAGTATATAATTTTTTGTTGTTGTTTTAACCTTAATATTTAAGATGCAAATGTTAAGAATTATTTGTGTTTTTAATACCAAATTTGTAATTTTATTAATGATGGCTTGTTATTTACTGCTGTTGCTGTACAGCATCTGTTACAGCTTTAAAATCTATCCAAGTCCAATGCTAATTTAGAGCTTTTTTAAATCTGTATTTTATTGTACTTCACAAGATATTTCATTCACTATGTGTCTCAAAAATGTGTTCATGTTCTTTTTGAAGGTTGAAATTATTGGAAGATAAAATTAAAAAGCATAAATTAGGGCTATGGAAATAAACTATTAATTAATAGGGTAATCGTCAACAATTTTACTTGATTAAAATTAATTTGATAGAAAAAATTCGATTGAAATTTAAGAAAATATTTCTAAAATTTCTGTTTCCCATTTATTAATAAAAAATTATTTTGTTACTTACATACTTTTCCCTCGAAATATTATTATTTATTTAGACGTAAATAAAAAGGTTTTCTTCCTTATTTATTCCTTGAAAAGTCTAAGTCCCTCATTTCAACAAGAAAATAAATAAGATAATATGAATTTATTGAACAAAAATAGTAGTAAATATGGATTATCTTATAGAAAGTTATTAAATGAATAAAGTTCATTAGCACGAAATCTTCTATGTCAAGGAAATTTTTTATTTACAAATGCATTTAAATTTTTGCGTCTAATTTTTTATTTTCACATTGTCAACTTAAGATGCTTGATTGATAATTATCTCAACTTAAAAGCAATTTGTTGAAAACAATTTTTTTCCTAATATTGTCATTTATTGAAGGCATTCCGAGAATCCTCTAATACATACGTATATTGCATATGTTATTGTAATTGTAAATTTTTTTATTTAAGTAAAATTTTTAAAAAATTGTTGTGAAAATTAAATTAATTATTTTTATAAAATATATTATATGCTCCTTTATGTGAACTTTTTAATCAAATTAAATAAGACAATCTGAAAAGAAAAGTTACTCTAGTCTTATTTTTGTAAACATTGTTTGATTTATTAACAAAATAAATGAAGTATGATTTTGCTATGAGCTACTTTAAAATTTAATAAACATGATTACAATCTGTCATATGAATACACTGCACAATACATGTGTGTTTAAGTCAAAGACTATTTAATTACAATTCTTCAAATAGTGAAACTTTTTACATGGAATCATGGATTTCATCTCACTCAATAACAAAATAAATATTTTAAAATCATGTAATTATGTAAGAACTACATTCACTTTTTAAAAACCATGAAATTATTTAAGCAATAAGAATTTAGCTAATCTTTTAAAATTGTTAGTCCACTCTCCACACCAAAAGTTACACATATTACAAAAATTAATGTAATTATTAGGGCTGCGGAAATTACCGATTAATTTCTCGATTAATCGGTAAATCATTTTATCGATTAGAACTATTTTAATCGATAAAATAGTGATTAAAATTTTAAAAATGTTTTTTTAGAAAATGTTCGATTTATTAATAAATAATTAATAATAGTATTTATTTATTTATTGATTTATTTGCTTACAAACTTCTCCGTTAGCAAAAGTTGGAAAGTATACACTTTAAAATAACCTGTTTTATAAGGACAATCATATAAAAAAAACACATTGTTTTTAATTATTTAACAATAACAAAATTTTAATTCATAGACACTAATTGAACTTCTTATATTTAAATATATATCCTAGCACATTTGTAACTTTTAAATTAAAATAAATACTTAAGTTATGGACATTTAAAAAATTTTTTTAATCATGTTTAGTTAATCATCAAACAATTTCTATATGGATGTATTATTTTTTTTTTTTAAATTATTTATAAATTTTCATTTAAGTGCCTAAACTTCAATACGTTATGTAACTTATTTTTTTATTGTTAACTATGTCTTAAAAATAACTTAATAAAAATATCAATTGCCTGTTTTTATTACTTCCCTTGAAGTTTTCAGTTTAATGACGTCATACATCTTTATTTCTAGCTATTTAACAAAATTATCGATTAATTAATCAGTAATTTTTCAAAAGTTAACGATTAAATTTAATTTAATCGATAACAGCCCTAGTAATTATATCATAATAAATTAATTGACATTACTTGCTACTCTTTATTTAATTAGTAGATAAGTCTGATAAAGTTTTAAATAATTCACATCAAAGACATGTTAATATCCTATTTACCTCCCTTTATATGTTGAATGCAGCACAAAAATACTTCCTGTTTCACAAAATTAGATCAATTAAAGAATTTAAAAAAAAATTAATATTGGTTTAAATTCTATTTATTTTTTTAAATTGACACCTGTGGGATTAAAATTTTGAAACAGAAAAATCCATTACAAATCTACACAAACATATTTTAAAAGACTTAACTACAAATTTGTTTTTGTGTTCAAACATTTCACTTTCATACAATTTTTTAAATAAACACATATATTATAGAATGTTATTTTAGAAGACCACTGAGTAGAAAAAATTAAAGATACCATTGTTTAGAAATTCGCCATATTATATGTAGAAGTTGTAGTGATTCTATTTGGTAGGTATTTCATTAAAATTAAAGACAAGCAATCTCAAGCAAATACCCGCTACCCTTTTTTTTTTAAACATCCACGTCGTTGAGAAAAATTACTTGCGCTTATTTTGGTCATCATGTAAGGAAAGCAATGCATTTTAGTCTTAAAGTGTATTCTTGAGGAGAAGCGGTGACCTCAGCTGCCTGCCGGCATCCCAGGTCATCAGCTTCTTGTTGGCGTGGTTGTAGGTCAGCATGACCGTGTTCAAGTACGGGTTGTTGAACGCCGTCCTCATCTGCCGGGTCTTGTTGTGCCACAGGTCGTGCTCCTCGTCCAGGAACGAGCTCATCCGGTTGTGGTGCCGCACCGTGTACAGCTTACCGCAGGCGATGAACGCGTTGCCCTTGGAGCCCAGCTGCACCTCCACGTGGAGAGATTTCATGACGTCGAGGTCCGTTTCATTGAGCAGCGCCACCTTCATCTTGTTGTTCCCCTCAAGGCCGTATATCATCCACAGGCCATTGCCGTCGACGTTAAAGTCCACGTACGCGCTCTCGGAATTATAAAGGAACCTCTTCGTTCCGTTCAGAGCCTTGTGATTGAGGTCGGGGATCTGCCGCACGGAAGTGGCCTCCCCCAGTGCCAGGTCGAACCGCACAATTTTCTGCTGGTGGGCCCAGTGGTAGTAGAGAAAACCCCCGGACACCACGTGGCCCGTACCAAAGAAAGGCGCGCCGCTGAGGCTGATTTCACGTGACACAGCGCCCTTCTCAAAATTTCCAAGGGTGCTGTATTCCAGAACGGTTTCTCCCTCGAGTCCTAGGGTGACCCACACCTTGTTGGCCGTCTCAGCCGTGGGCTTGGAGTCAACCATCCACGTGCCGATGGGGGAGGATACATCTTCCCGTACGAAAACCGGCTTGCCGATGACGTCAATGCTGCATTCTATACATGCAGGGAAATATAATTAACTGCTTTTTAGAAAGGTATAAGTTTTAACTCGTTGTCAATCCGCAATCCCATGCACAAAATTATAATTGTCAGTAAATTATAATGCCAAACTTTAAAACTCCACATATTTGCACTTACAGCGTAACAAAAATGGCTCAATTTCTAATGAGGCTCCGTTTGTGTATTTTTTGTTCTTTAAATTTAACGTTTTTCTTCCCCTCACCCTTTATAGCAATCAAATCATCTCATTTACCTGAAAGTGTGTGTGTGTGTGGTGGCGGGGGGGGGGGGACATTTATTGTGCGATCACAGCAGTTCTTACACAGATGCGTGTCTCTTTCTCATACTCAATAGAAAAATATCCTTGGTTTTTTTTAATAATAAATAGTTTTTTTAAAGTTTTGATTTTTAAGTAAAACTGAAATTTTGACTTCCCGAAAAGGGTCACTTTTTAATGTGAAGAAAAGGTTAAAGGACAAAAGACATACAAATAAAAGTATGTTGGTATTTTAAGCCTGATGTCAACCGATTTTTTTTTTTTTTTTTTTTTGCTATTAGCAAATAGTAAATTGCTGTTTTACGAACTGTGTCATTGGAATGACATGCTCTATTTGTGGTACAAATTCTGTAAAGACCTGTTCTGATGCAGCCTCTTATGATGACATTCCTGCTCTTATGACAATCTCGTTAGGACATCAAAATGGTGACAGAAAAGCGCTGCTGTTAAGGTGGGGTTGGGTGTATCCGCGTAGGATGATATATTTATAAAATAAGGCTTTCGGCTATGCTTTACTTGGGGAGAAATTGTCAAAATTTGTTTTTAAAAAAGAGCTTTTTATTATTTTTTTAAAAAAGATATCCCCTTTAAGATTGTTAATTCAGTTGGCATTTAAAAGAAGACAAGCAAATTATTCTGAAAAATTACTTTAACATTTGAAATGATATTTTCCAGCGAAATTTGCTAAATTATTATTTTTATTAATTTATAATTTCATTAAATCTCGTTTGTAAGCATTGTGTCTTTATAGAAGAAAAATCCACAAAAATATGTTGAAAAAAGTATCAGGTGTTTGTTTTAGATAAGAGATAGTAGTCGCGTAGAGGTTTACATTTTGGTGTAACGTCTGTAATTGATCAAATTAAACTTCGCCAACCACTGCCTTAAAGTTTATTGAAAGTGAAAGCTAATCCAAATTTACACGTAACAGGTATTTTATCCAAAAAAATAATTATAAAAGCATGCCCAATGCTATTTGTTGAAGGAGCAAGGTGGAATTTAAATAATAGTGAATCAATTATAGTATATAATTGCATATTATCATGGGTAACAATGGAGATATTCATTGCATGCGTGCTTTTTAAAGTATTCACACAGTTTTGTTTATTTCTTTCTTTTGGACTGGTTACTTTTTAAAATGATAGGCTACTTTATTATTTTTTTTAAAGAGATCGATGTTAGTAAGCAGCACTTGTGATTATCATTTCAAATAAACTTAATAATACTATAGATCTATATGACTAATTGAAATTGTGGAGGAATGATGGATATTGTATAGAAGAGTTGTACCGTTCAAGAAACAAGAAAATGAAAAGTTTTTTAACTGATATTTACAAAGGAGTAATTTAAAATTTTAAAAGTTCTAGGTGAATAAGGATAAAAAGATTTCAACCACATTTATTAGTACAGATAAAATTAATTGATCCTTCATTTAAGAAATACATTTATTTAATGACAAATTTTTATAATTTGTAAAGAGAAAACTAATATCTTTCTTTGTTTATTGGCATAATTGAATGCAAAGTACTTTTTATTCCGTATAAAACTTGCAAGGCAAAGTCAAAATGAATAAACCTTAGTTATAGAATAGCATTTGGATACTTAGCCTACTCCATTCACCCCCATTTTCTCAATCAGATAGACCATTTTGTCAAGTTCACTTTAACAAAAAATGCGGTAAGACAGACTTATTTAAATTTTTCCATGAAAAAAACAAAGTTTAACATTATTTTTTATTAGTATCCATTATGAATTTGATTTTATATTTAAACATCTGCTAGCAAATTTTTTTTTATTGAGGCTTTGAAAGATGCATACTATTTTAAGGACACCCATCACGCTATTTTAACATCACACGGCTTTCAACGATTTTTCTCCCATGTTAAATGGTTTAAATTGAGATGCTCTTTATTTTTTATTATTTAATTTTTTAAAAAAAGATTAATGAATCAATAAAATGGTAATAATAAAGATGATTCTTCATTTAAAATAAATAAATACATTTTTTACGGATGATTCTTTAATTCTTCAAACCTAATAAGTATAACTTATTGGTGGATTTCACATTACACATGATAGTATAATTAGCTTTATAATTGACTCAAATACCATTTAATTTTCCTTCTTGCATCATTTTTTAAAATCATTGTCATCCCCTACTCTAAATTTGATCCAATTTTCAAAATATGTATTTCATCATAAAGCATTTTTAAAGACAATTTCATGATGTACCTGTTATTATCTAAATTGCATAACTTACATTGTACAAAAAGAAGTCAGTGTTTTAACTTATTTTAGACAGAAACTTTAGGCCATCGAAATACGATTTATAAAAATCTAATGGATATTTTGAGAGTTAAACTTAAAAAAATGAGTACAAAAAATACTTTTCTAAAAACATGAAATTATTTGTTATTGGACAGGTTTAATCACATAGAAAATTTTTATTAAGCAAGTCAACTAAATAATTATACTATGTAATCATGCGTTTGATATGCATTTTTCCAGCATACCCCTATTTATTGTTGAAAATTAACCAAAGCTTCTTTGCAATTATAAATAAGCAATACTTTTGGTTACATGGTAGTCTGTCGGTCATATACTTCATAGTAACGCATTTGTTAAAACAAAACAAACAAACAAACATACAGATACAATTATCAATATTTACCTTACATGAGATTCTCAAAAATGCTACAAATGACTTTGTATTACTACACTTAGTCCATAACTATTAAATTTGCAGTGTAAAACAATAAAAGTATAACACAGTTCAGGTGCAGAAAAAAAAAGGATTTCTTTAAGGATTTTTCAGAAAGAAATAAAAGATAGAAGTAAAAGCAACGATTTTGTTCCATTTAAAGTAGCGCAAATTATTTTATAAATATTGATAAAAAAAGTAGTTAAAACGATGAAATCTAAGAATAAATTTTTCCCAATATACAAACTAGGACTAGACTACCAGCGTTGCTTTCTACAAGCTCATGCTAAATTCTATTTGTAAAAATTACAAAATTTCCGCGATAAGGAGAGAACTAGTTTTTTGGTATAAGAATCAAGCAAAATACGTTGTTTTTAAATACATAGCGCCAAGTTTACAAAGCTACACCATTGTCAAAAAATAATCGCTTTTTAAAATACAAAATGTTCTTTTCTATTTCGCTAAAATTATTTGAGTACCTGTTTTAAAATTTCCCTATAGAAATCCATTCTAACAAAAGTTAACTAACTCGATGTAGTTGCAAATTTGTTAAACTTTCAAACTTATAATCTATTGTTTTAATCACACTTTTACCATTATCAAGGCATGCAGATTCATTAAGGGCATGCACTTAACAAATTAAATTATCACAAATGTATAATTTTAAGATATGCAAACACCACAAATGTAGAAACGTTCATTAAGCTCATTATAAAAAAGATATGGATTATATGGCAAGTAATAAAAAAAATTAATAGAATGCATTAAAAATGTTTAAGAAATTGTATACACAGAGATATGTATTGGCTGTATTTACAAAAACGTGATTAAAAATTGGAGATTCAACTATAAATAATGCGAACAAAATTATAAATGTACAATTCTACAATTCATCACACCAAGTGTCTATTTCGTTCTTCGGGTTAAAAATCACAGACTATCTAGTATAGTGCCACTCAAAGTGGTGGTCCGCGGACCAGTGCCGATCCGTGGGTTATGCGCCGCTGGTGCGTGAAGGTTATCAAGAATGGACCACAATATATAATTATAACCCTCTGTTGCAGGCACTAATATTAGCACTATAGGATATTTCAATTTTTAGTCAGTAAGCAGACAAAGTGAAACAAATAAAATAAAATAAATTACATTTTGCTACCTCGTTAGCACAGGTTGAAAAGTGCACCGGTCTCTGGGGCAATGGAAAAATGCCTGCAGGTCCACCATGCTAGAAAGTTTGAGAAGCACTGGTAAAGTAGATGTACTACAAAATACCAATAAGATATCACTTATGTGTCTCAAACACATTCTCATTTCCCGTTTTCAAATGTCTAAATCAACAATAACAGAAACAAAAGCAGCATATTCGCCATAGCATAAAATAAAGTCCCTGAAATAGTCTACAAAAGCTGGGGGTTTAGTTCACATATTTGACTCTTTTAGCTATGTCGGTACATATGTAATACAGGAATTAAATTTACTTAACGCAAAATTCCTCCTGCTTTTAATTTTACTAGTATGAGATGGTTAAAAAAAATTAAGCATCAAATACTAGCGTTGCTCTTCCTTGACCTTCGAATCTTTTTTTGTGGTAAACTTTTTTATGTTTGGTTCTGCTGATAGTGGAGCAGCATAGGGGAAATCATCTGCTTTCCGTCGCCCCACACCAAGAGCTGTACGTCCCTGCTGTTGAACTTGACCATGTTCGTGCTTGCCGACGGGTTGGCAAACGCCATCCGCATCCGCTTGGTTTCGTTGAACCACAGGTCGAACTCCTTGTCCAGGTACGACTTCCGGCGGTTGTGGTGACGCAGAGTGTACAGCCTCCCGCAGACGACGAAGGCGTTTCCCCTGGAACCCAGCCGCACGTCCACCGGCACGGAGTCGACGATCGCCATTCGGTCCACGTCCAGGAGGCTGACCTGGACCTTCCCCGACGTCCCGTTGCCGTAGATGACCCACAACCCGTTCTCGTCCGCACTGAAGTCGATGAACATCGTGCGTGAGCGGTAGAGGTATCCCTGCCAGCTCATCGACGCGTTCGGCGCGAAGACCACATCCGGGATCGTCAGAACCCCGACTATTTCGCCGCGGCCGATGTTGTACTGGATGATGGACGGGTTGTTGGCCCAGTGGTAGTAGAAGTTCCCAGCGTACACGACGTGGCCGGTGCCGAAGTAAGGGTATTTGTCCAAATAGTGCTCGGTGGTAATCGTGTTGCTGCGAAAGTGCTCCATGGTATCGTACTCGGCCAGAACCATCCCCTCTATCCCGAAGGTTGCCCACACTTTCCTCTTCGATGCTGAGGTAGGCATTGTGTCCTTCATCCATGCACCGAACCGCCAAAGTGAGTCTCGAACGAAAATCGGCCTTCCGATTATTTCAATAGAGCATTCTGGATGATAAAATTTAGGGGAGACACGCAAGCGCGTTAAATTACATAGAAGTAGAAGTGATTGAATTAGCCCAAAAATAAATTGATAGGCAAACTGATAGTTCATTTTAAATCTACTACCATATTTTCAAAAAGTTGAGTTTTCTAGAGTTTAGAAAATTCCTTAAATGATTAAAGATGTAATTGAGCTATGATCATTAAATGGAAAAACTGTGTTATAAAAGATGTTTTCTTTCACCTTCATAACAAAGACTTTAGTGAACATTATTTGTAAACAAAAATGCCAACACAGTTAAAGATAATTTTTATCTGAATTAAGCTTCGTTTTAAAATTAACTACATACATTTTTGCAATCATAACAGAAGTAAATGCGATTAATTTTACAACCGTTTTTTTTTCAAATCATTAAGATGTTAATAGAGGTATTAAAGGTAATACGATTGCCAAAGGTTTAGATTGAAGCTTAGCTTGGTTTATTAATGATATGCATAATTACTTTGAAACCACTATTTAAAAAATGCATTGAAATGAGAAATGTTAGTTACATTGTCAATAGCATCGCTAAACTTAGAAAAGCTTTGGGGGCACGAGCTGTCCCATTATGCAGCGATTCACCCGTGTTATGAGATTTGTCTGGAAGAGAAGAGAACAAGTCAGCACAGCAAACTAATTTCAGTTGTGATGGGACGAAGGCAAGGTTTGAGGAAAGTGTTAATAAGGGTGGTTTTAAAACAACCTCATGCTGGGAAAAAATAATCAATTTAAAAAAATCCACAGGCCTACACCTTTTGGGTCAAGTTTTAGCTCTCTGTAAACGTATCATTCTTTTATGTTTCTTTATTGACTCCAATTTTAAGATTGAATGCTCACCGTTATAAAGGCGAGTGTGTGTTTATGCATTTTATATTTCTAACTGCGATCTATCAATTTTGTTTCATATACAAAAAAACAAATTACACAGACTATTTGTGTAAGGAAACAATAAATTAAAGCTTTATTATCAACTAATACAAATAATGGTAGACGTTTCGGCTCATGCCTTCATCAGTACAAAAACAATTACATGTACTTACATATATATTAAAATTAAAACATATTAAAGTCTATGTGATAAAATGAAAAGAAATGAAAGACAAAAATAAACACGGACATAGAATATAAGAAAAAGGAGGAAGTTGAAGTATCTAAAGTAACAGTGAAAACCACAACGGGAAAACGATTTTGCAGTCATGTAAAATTGTGGATTTGGTTAATTCCATATGGAGCCAACGTACCAAATCGTTTTATGAGTCTATTTTCGTGAACAGATGATGTAAATGTGTCCTGTCTGGTCATGTGATAGATGCAAATTTGTTTTAACTTTCCATCCCCATAATTTTAAGGCCCGGCAGGTGATTCTCAAAAACCGATCAATCCTTATGGCTGACCCTCTAACTCAGCAGGTCTTCAAAAAACCTCCTCTTTTTGCTTTCCGGAGAGATAAAAGCCTCAGAGACATACTTGTAAGAAGTCACCTTCCCACAATGAAAGCACATATTGGAACAAAAGGTTGCAACCGTAACCGTTGCAATACTTGTCCATATGTGGTTGAAATTAACAAAATTTCTTTCCCTCTTGAACAATTCTTAATAAAAGATGGATTCACTTGCACCAGTCGCAACGTGATTTATGCAATTATTTGCAAGAGATGTAAAAAAATTTATGTGGGTGAGACAGGTCGTCGTCTTGGAGATCGGTTTAGAGAACACCTGTACAATATAAATAAACAGGCTCAGTGTCCTGTGTCTAAACATTTTAACAGTGTTGACCACGATGGCATTTTGGATATTGTAGTTACTGGTATTTTATATGCAACCAATACCCATGATAGAGTCCACATGGAAAATAGACTCATAAAACGATTTGGTACGTTGGCTCCATATGGAATTAACCAAATCCACAATTTTACATGACTGCAAAATCGTTTTCCCGTTGTGGTTTTCACTGTTACTTTAGATACTTCAACTTCCTCCTTTTTCTTATATTCTATGTCCGTGTTTATTTTTGTCTTTCATTTCTTTTCATTTTATCACATAGACTTTAATATGTTTTAATTTTAATATATATGTAAGTACATGTAATTGTTTTTGTACTGATGAAGGCATGAGCCGAAACGTCTACCATTATTTGTATTAGTTGATAATAAAGCTTTAATTTATTGTTTCCTTACACAAATAGTCTGTGTAATTTGTTTTTTTAATAAAAAAGCTTTATGCAGTCCTATTCTGTATTCATATACAAAATGTATAATTAATAAAACTTTAAAATATCAAAATAAAATAATTTTAGAACCCTGGTCACACCAAAATTTTTATTAATAATCGTTACTGTATTTTTTTAAAAAAAGAGAGAAAGGGAAAAATATTAGAATACTTAAAATTGTTCTTATTGGGGTTTTTAAGAAAATAAACATTTCTAGCTCTTACTAAAAAAAGAACTCTAAAAAAAACAATATTTATCAAAAATGAAAAGTTAAATAGAGTAACTTAATTTCTGATTTCCAATCAAAGTCTAAAATTTAAATAAATATTTACATTTAGAAGACAATTTCCCCTCTGAATTTTTTTTATTGCTATGTCCTTGTTGTAAAATATGTTTCTTTTGTTAGAGTACATTTCAAAAATTCAATTCAGAAAGTATTAAAAAATTATCGTTTCTATTGTATACAAGATGCAGATGATTCCGTATTTTTTCCACACCATGCCTGGTCAGTATGTTAAATCTGAAAACTTGGTGACTAATGATTTGATGACCTTACCTGCCACTCGAGGTGGGAATGTTGGCATTGGTGTTGTGTGTACGGTGGCTACAAGAAACCATAGTATCGTACAAGAATGTGTATGAATGAATTTGACTGATCTCATAATTTTTCTTTATTTTCACTATGTTTTGGGTAGGAAATTTCTAGAAGCAAATATATTTATTAGACGTTTCTATGTCTCACTAAAAAGAATGGTTTTTTATTTAAAGTAGTTACAAGTTTCGGGGAGTGGGGGGTATTTCAAATCTATAAATCTATAATGAAAACTAATCGTTCTTAACTTAATCATAACAAAAGTCGAAGCATCTTAAATTCAAACAATCTGATACCCAGTCTTGTAAAGATATACAACTCTTAAAAATTACAAACTTACAAATGCAAAATAATGGTTAAGAAATAGGATGGACAAATAAATACTCACATTGTCTAGTGTGACCTGAATCCAAACAAGGAGCTGAAATGATATATGAAAAAAAAACCTGTATTTATTAAATGTATGGTGCTTATAAAATATTGAGAAACATTTGTTTCTAGATATGAAAGAAATACAACGAATCTCCTTCCCGACTGATCCACAAAAGAGAGTGTATTTGTATCAATTTTATCCATAAAATAGCGTGTATTTGTATCATTGTCATCCATAAAAGAGTTCTAGAAGTAACACGTCCCCAGTCCCCATAGACCCAACATCATCATCCCCCCCCCCCACAATCCTCTCCTCTAAAAACACCATATAAACCCACGGCCGTTGAGTTCTCCCCTCCGAGCGGTACAGGGTCGCAGCACCTCGCCATGTATTTGCTTCTCGGCAAAAGTCAAAACAATTTTTGACTTGAAGGATTCATACCAAAATTATGCGCGGCGTAAATTGATTTGCAACGCCAGCCATGACAAGAACAACTTCCGCACACATTATGTACCCAATTTCCTCCTTAGTCCGTCGCCATCGCCTCGTCCATGCTCCACATTTAGATGGATTGTACGGGGGAGGCGGAAAAAAAGGGGATGGGCTAAAATAACGAGATTTTTTTGTTGCTGTCTCATATTTCTGATACAAATTAGGTTATCGAGTATAGATTTATGAGTTCTAAGGGCATGCATAGAAAGGCAACACAAACATACAACAGTTGGCTCAAGTTACAGCAATTTGGACTAATATAGCGATGTTATCAAAAAAAATAGTTAACGATGATCGCAGAGTAAACATTGTTCGTGCACTTTTCAAATTGATCCAAAGCAAAACCGGGGAACCTGATAATTAAGGTAGTTTTAATAATATTAACTAAGCATGACTACATTTAAAAGGACAGTAGTGCTGAATGACAGCATTTGAAGGAATCATTTGAAATTAGTTGCAATACAGTTGTCAAACAACCACTACCGAACCGGGCAACGAATAGGAAACCTCCTCGGTACATAAAAAATGACGCTAAAATGTTTTTACTTATTTTTTTTACAAAAAAAAAAATTAATAAGCAACATCATAGAGTATAAATATATCTATATTTTAATGTGCTCTTATAACGTGTCAATCTTATAATGTCTCAATATTCATCATACCTCCACAATAGCCAACATCTCCTTTCGGACCTTGTAGACCCGGTGGACCTGTCCAGACAAAGATTTAAAAAAATAAATAACAATTTTAATGTTGATAGCGGTGTTTAAACTTTAATCGAAATAATTATTTTTTTCGTGCTTTAACGTGAACAAGCAAAGCATCACAATTTATCTGTTAACCCTTAAAAATAATATAATAAAAACAATAAATGAAGGAACAGACGTGCCATGTAAACATTCT